>CM019713.1:3161030-3353530 GCA_009760885.1 Achatina immaculata
TGGATAAGAGCGTTGTCTTCATGGTATTAAATGTACAGAATGTGTGTCTTGAAATTCCTATTCTTCTCTTTATCTCCATCTCATATCTCCCAGTGAAGTATACAACAGTAAAACAGGCACTGAAAGAACTGACAGGAGCGCAGAATAAGACTGGTCGTCAAACAAACACTCTATAGAATCAGTTGTTCTACCCTCTCCCCCCCCCCCCAGTCAAACAAATATTCTATAGAATCAGTTGTTCTACCCCCCCCCCCCAGTCAAACAAATATTCTATAGAATCAGTTGTTCTACCCCCCCCCCCCCCCAGTCAAACAAACATTCTATAGAATCAGTTGTTCTACCCCCCCCCCCCCCAGTCAAACAAACAGTCTATAGAATCAGTTGTTCTACACCCCCCCCCCCCCCAGTCAAACAAACAGTCTATAGAATCAGTTGTTCTACCCCCCCCCCAGAATAGAAGTAGGCTATATATATATTCATTTACAGCTGTAAATGTTGTATGCATATAGTTGTAACTTTTGAAAATATACAGTTGTAAATGTTGTATGCATATAGTTGTAACTTTTGAAAACATACAGTTGTAAATGAGTCTGTAACAGAAAAAAAACGTAAACTATAAAATACTGTTGATTCCTTCACATCAAAAAGCGCAAGATTTGTCACATTATTTCTTAAAGCAGTTTGTTTTTTAACTTCAGCTTTTTGCCTGTTATGTAGTTTACAAAAGAGTGATGTTTGGTATCAGAAATAAGACAGACACATATTATCGTTAGTGCTTTTAACTTCTGCAACTACTTAAAAATAAACATGAAAGAAGCTACATGGGTGATACATATTTTCTACTTTTACCGGTGTATAAAAACTGAAAAGTGAAAAAAAAAACTTTTGGCTTCATGCAGCCGTGAACCTAGGGTCGTTAGAGGATTTGTAAAACAGTCTTATTCCTTGCTGTCTCCACTTTTCAAAGGTTTTCCAGAACAGTCTTTTTTTCTTGTCCTACCTCATAAAGGATTTGAAGAAGTCTTCTTGTTCTTGTCCTACCTCCCAAAGGATTTGTAGAAAGTCTCCTTTTTCTTGTCCTACCTCCGAAAGGACAGAACAGTCTTCTTGTTCTTGTCCTAGCTACCAAAGGATGTATAGAAAGTCTCCTTTTTCTTGTCCTACCTCACTAAGGACAGAACAGTCTTCTTGTTCTTGTCCTTCCTCCAAAACGATATTTAGAACAATCCTCTTGTTCTTGTACCATCTCCAAAACGATTTTTTAAAACAATCCTCTTGTTCTTGTCCTACCTCGAAAACGATTTTTAAAACAGTCTTCTTGTTCTTGTCCTACCTTCCAAAAGGATTTGTAGAACAGTCTTCTTGTTTTTGTCCTACCTCCCAAAGGATTTTTAGAACAGCCTTCTTGTTCTTGCCCTACTTCCCAAAAGGATTTGTAAAACAGCCTTCTTGTTCTCGTCCTACATCCTAAAAGATTTGTAGCACACCGGAAGCACCGACGGAGAGACTGGACAGATACCGGCTGTGCCATCACTCCAACACACACTGTCGCTCCTCTGAAACATCGTTAACAAAACTGCAACTCTCTTCTTTGACTGAGGTTTTTTTTCTCTCTTCCTCATCCCTTTTTTTCTCCCGCCCCCGGGCGGATAACAACAAAGCCTACATAAAACAAATAAATTACAAATGGTTTTTACCTGTGCGATTGTGGGGAATGAAAAAAAAATATTTGCACGAACAACGAAAGAACATTTTTGTATGAGACAAAAAAAAAAACCGCGTATCGAAACATCGCTTTACGGCAGAAGACAAAAGACACGTCGCTGGCAGCTAGATGCTTCAAAGACTCGTATCTGAAGTTTCAAGTGCGCTAGAAAGCGTAACTGTTATTTTAAAATCTCCACGACCTAATAACCAGACACTGTGTTGGACTCGGAAATAACCAACAAAAAATGTTGCAGCAAACATCAGCTGAATGTCGGAGGCAGAGAGGAAAAAAATGAGAGAGAGAGAGAGAGAGAGGACAGAAGGTTGGGGGGGGGTGGGGGGAAAAACAGAGTAAGTTATAAATAAGAAAGATAAACACACCAAAAAAAAAATTGGAAAAGGGTTATTTTGGTTCATCATTTCTCTGATTCATTACAACTTTATTATAGCTGACCATTGCTACGGTGCTTATTATCGTTAGTATTAAAAAAACAGACAAAGCGATAAGTATATAACAATGATGTGGTAGTCTGGACCAACAGCCAGTGAAAGTTATCTCGGTAAAGAAATGTCCGTGCTTCTAGCAAAGGACCAGCACCCAGATGAGGACTTGTTAGTAGCTAGCCAGATTATGTGACACAAAGACTTCCAGTAAAGGAAGCGATGGATCAGAACAGAATGAAAGACAGGGAAAAAAGGGACAGAGACCGAGACTCCTGATACTCTGCTGTTTATTTATTTACTTTCACTTTAGAAAGAAAGATGGATGGATGGATGGATGGATGGGTGGATGGATGGATGGGTGGATGGATGGATGGATGGATGGATGGATGGATGGATGGAAAGACAAAAGAACAAAAAGTTACATATGCAGATCTAGACAACGAGAACACATAAACGGATACACTTTCTCACTCACTGTAATGAGATACAACTATTTCGTGACATCTTCCTGTGTACAAGCATTTTATATATATATACGGTGTGTCCGCCAAGTAATGATAATGATTCCATAAAAATCGATTTGCTCAAGATATACTTCTCTCTCTCTCTCTCTCTCTCTCTCTCTCTCTCTCTCTCTCTCTGAACCTTAAGTGCCCAGGGCACATGGGGCTTCCGCAAGGGTTTTCCACAAATGCCTGTCCTTCGCCTTTTTTCCTGCTCTTACCCAGGTGAGCCCTCTATTGCTCAACATCCTTTCTGTTGTTCTTCTCCATGTCTCTTTTGGCCTACCCTTACTTCTGTTCCCCTGTGGCGTCCATCTCTGTGCTATTTTTGGTAGTGAGTTGTCAGTCATTCGGAGCACATGTCCCAACCATCGCCAGCGTCTTTCCTCAATAATTGTTGTCAGTGGTTTCATCTGCATTTCTGCTAATAAGATGTTATTTCTTATGGTGTTTGGCCAAAATATTTTTCTAATTCTTCGTAAACATTTAGTCTGGAAAGAATTAAAGTTGTTTTCTTTGGCTTTGGTGATTTTCCACCATTCACTTCCATAGAGTAGTACACTTAGAACATTACTCTTAAATATCCTGATTTTCATATTTATGCTTAGTTTTTTTTTTATTTCCATATAGTCTGCAGCACTGCAAAAGCCTGGTTTGCTCTAGTAAGTCTGCTGTTGATGTCCTCTGTGCTGTCTCCATTTTCTACTACTCTGCTGCCAAGGTATACAAATTCATTGACCTCCTCCACTAACTTGTTATCTACTCTGAGTACATTTCTGTTGTTCACATTTTGCTTCATTAACTTTGTCTTTCCTACGTTGATCTTTAGTCCTATGTTGTTTGCATTCTGAGTTAGCTTGTTTATTTTATCTTGCACATCTTAAGATATACTTATATTTACTTACAAATTCCTCGAAATAACATTCTTGAGCATCAATACACCGTACCCAGCGGCTCTGCCACACGTTGTATCTTGCCTGGAAGTCTTGAACAGGGATCTCCTTCAAAGCACTCGTCATGGCAGCTTGCACGTCATCAACAGTCTCAAAATGGTGGCCGTTCAAGCTTGATTTCAGCCGGGGAAACAAAAACAAGTCAGCCGGGACCAAGTCCGAGCTGTAGGTAGACGGGCACAGCGTTGCTACAGTTTGTTTCGCCAGAAACTCTCTCACTAGCAGCAAAGCATAGCTCGGCACATTGTCGTAGTGAAGAACCCAGGTGTTGGCGATCTTCGGGCGGACGCGAGCGACTCTGTTCTTCAGCCGTTTAAGCATTTCCACGTAAAATGCTGTGTCGACCATTTGTCCCGGTGCTAGGAACTCCTTAAAGACAACACCTTTAGAGTCGAAAAAAGACAACGAGCACCGACACACCTTTACAGTCGAAAAAAGACAATGAGCACCGATTTCATCTTCGATTTGCACATTTAATGGGCGCAATGTGCATTGCTCATCCTCGACGCTCTCTCTTCCTTCGTTGAACGTCTTGTGCCACCGAAACACTTGTGCTTTCGATAATGTATCCTTGCCGTAGGCTTTCTGTATCATACCAAGCGTCTTGGTCGCGGATTTTTCAAGTTTTCAAGTATAACACAAAACTTTATCGTTGCTCGACACTCCTCTGCATTTTGACTGTTACGCGACGCTTGAACAGGCGTCCACTTCGCAAGTGATCCGCACTCTGTAAAAGCTCAGAGCCAAATGACGAGATATCGGCCCTAACATCCCCCACTAACCTTCAAGCCCGGAAAATCCCCCCCCCCCCAGGCTATGCATATATATATATATGTATATATATATGTATATATATTTATGTGTGTGTATATATTATATATATATACGGTGTGTCCGCCAAGTAATGATAATGATTCCATAAAAATCGATTTGCTCAAGATATACTTCTCTCTCTCTCTCTCTCTCCTCTCTCTCTCTCTCTCTCTCTCTCTGAACCTTAAGTGCCCAGGGCACATGGGGCTTCCGCAAGGGTTTTCCACAAATGCCTGTCCTTCGCCTTTTTTCCTGCTCTTACCCAGGTGAGCCCTCTATTGCTCAACATCCTTTCTGTTGTTCTTCTCCATGTCTCTTTTGGCCTACCCTTACTTCTGTTCCCCTGTGGCGTCCATCTCTGTGCTATTTTTGGTAGTGAGTTGTCAGTCATTCGGAGCACATGTCCCAACCATCGCCAGCGTCTTTCCTCATAATTGTTGTCAGTGGTTTCATCTGCATTTCTGCTAATAAGATGTTATTTCTTATGGTGTTTGGCCAAAATATTTTTCTAATTCTTCGTAAACATTTAGTCTGGAAAGAATTAAAGTTGTTTTCTTTGGCTTTGGTGATTTTCCACCATTCACTTCCATAGAGTAGTACACTTAGAACATTACTCTTAAATATCCTGATTTTCATATTTATGCTTAGTTTTTTTTTTATTTCCATATAGTCTGCAGCACTGCAAAAGCCTGGTTTGCTCTAGTAAGTCTGCTGTTGATGTCCTCTGTGCTGTCTCCATTTTCTACTACTCTGCTGCCAAGGTATACAAATTCATTGACCTCCTCCACTAACTTGTTATCTACTCTGAGTACATTTCTGTTGTTCACATTTTGCTTCATTAACTTTGTCTTTCCTACGTTGATCTTTAGTCCTATGTTGTTTGCATTCTGAGTTAGCTTGTTTATTTTATCTTGCACATCTTAAGATATACTTATATTTACTTACAAATTCCTCGAAATAACATTCTTGAGCATCAATACACCGTACCCAGCGGCTCTGCCACACGTTGTATCTTGCCTGGAAGTCTTGAACAGGGATCTCCTTCAAAGCACTCGTCATGGCAGCTTGCACGTCATCAACAGTCTCAAAATGGTGGCCGTTCAAGCTTGATTTCAGCCGGGGAAACAAAAACAAGTCAGCCGGGACCAAGTCCGAGCTGTAGGTAGACGGGCACAGCGTTGCTACAGTTTGTTTCGCCAGAAACTCTCTCACTAGCAGCAAAGCATAGCTCGGCACATTGTCGTAGTGAAGAACCCAGGTGTTGGCGATCTTCGGGCGGACGCGAGCGACTCTGTTCTTCAGCCGTTTAAGCATTTCCACGTAAAATGCTGTGTCGACCATTTGTCCCGGTGCTAGGAACTCCTTAAAGACAACACCTTTAGAGTCGAAAAAAGACAACGAGCACCGACACACCTTTACAGTCGAAAAAAGACAATGAGCACCGATTTCATCTTCGATTTGCACATTTAATGGGCGCAATGTGCATTGCTCATCCTCGACGCTCTCTCTTCCTTCGTTGAACGTCTTGTGCCACCGAAACACTTGTGCTTTCGATAATGTATCCTTGCCGTAGGCTTTCTGTATCATACCAAGCGTCTTGGTCGCGGATTTTTCAAGTTTTCAAGTATAACACAAAACTTTATCGTTGCTCGACACTCCTCTGCATTTTGACTGTTACGCGACGCTTGAACAGGCGTCCACTTCGCAAGTGATCCGCACTCTGTAAAAGCTCAGAGCCAAATGACGAGATATCGGCCCTAACATCCCCCACTAACCTTCAAGCCCGGAAAATCCCCCCCCCCCCAGGCTATGCATATATATATATATGTATATATATATGTATATATATATTTATGTGTGTGTATATATATATATATATATATATATATATATATATATATATGCGCACAACGTCTGTACTTCAATGAGATGAAATACTTGCAGTTTTTTTTGTTATAGAAAATAAAGAAAGCATCAAGAAAGAGACATCTAGTCTGTGAACTCAGTTTGCTCAGTTTTCTTCCTTGCTACTTAAATGTGACATCAACGTCAAAACTGCCTGGCATTTACTGAGAACTGAATGAAAAAAAAATATTTCGTTGCTCCCCCCCCCCCAACCTTCCCTAAACACACATGCAGCCTTCACTCTGCCTCTTTCAGTGTTTCAGTACTCTTTTTTTTTTTTGGCCTTTCTCATTCTTTACGCTTTCTTCGTGTCTCTTCGAAATTCTGGGTCTTTTTGTGTCCATGTATCTAAATTCCTTTGTGACTTTGTATCTACATTCTTATGTGCCCATGTATCTACATTCCTTTTTTTGTCTGTGTATCTACATTCCTGTGTGCCAATGTATTCTACATTCCTGTGTGTCCATGTACTCTACATTCCTGTGTGCCCATGTACTCTACTTTCCCGTGTGCCCATGTATCTACATTCTTGTGTGCCCATGTATCTACATTCTTGTTTGAATGTGTATCTACATTTCTGTTTACCTATGTATTCTACATTCTTGTGCGTCCATGTATCTACATTTTCTATGTCTATGTATCTGCATTCCTTTGTGACCATGTATCTACATTCTTGTGTGTCTATGTATCTACATTCCTGTGTCCCTATGTATCTACATTCCTGTGTCCCTATGTAGCTACACTCTACCTGTACAGATTATCATTCTCTTTTTTTCTAAACTTGTACATTAACCGAAGCGCACATACTCCTGTTGTCGTGAATGTACAAAAAATATATAAATTATTACATCGTGCTAACTTATGTAGGTAGTGAGTTATCAATACTGGTGACTGTTTGCAATATATTACAGAATGTACACACGGCTTTAAAGATTATGCCTTAAAACTATCAGTATGAATACTTACAATTACCATTACCAATTCTCGTTGCATTCAGGTGTAGAGGAGAAGATGTTGTGTAAGAAACATTCTGCATTACATGGCCATCTAATCCCCGATTTCCTTGTTTTTTCGTGAGCTTATCATATAGTATACGGCCTCCTCATCCATGGCTTTCTTGTTTTATTGTGAGCTTATCCTACAGTATATGGTCACCTCATCGACGACTTCCTTGTTTTATCGTGAGTTTATCCTACAGCAAATGGCCAACTCATCCCGGACTTCCTTGTTTTACCGTGAGCTTATCCTACAGTACATGGCCAAACCATCCCCGACTTCCTTGTTTTAGCGTGAGCTTATCCTACAGTATATGGCCACTTCATCCATGACTTCCTTGTTTTTTCGTCAGCTTATCCTACAGTATATGGCCAACTCATCTACGACTTCCTTTTTTATCATGAGCTAACCTATAATATATGGCCAACTCATCCACGACGTCTGTGTTTTATCGTGAACTTATCTTATAGTATATGGCCACCTCATCCCCGACTTCCTTAACACATTGTTTAATCTCTCTCTCTCTCTCTCTCTCTCTCTCTCTCTCTCTCTCTCTCGTACTCTAATACATATATGCAAAATCATTCCCTACGCCTTTAGTCTGTCCCGCAATACACTACTCTCAGACATTTACTAAAGATTTATAATGAAAAAAAAATATGGTTGGTAAAAGTGTAGCAGTAAGTAGAAGAAAGACGCAGTACGGACTACCCAATGTCCTACAGACTCTCTTGTGAAATAACATATCAAACAAGCTACGAAAGACGGTAAATGCCGTGGTCCCAGTGGAAAGGAACTTACAACGAATTCTACATTCCCCCGGAGATATAAAACTACAAAAGACGTGCACAAGAAATAGCACAATCCATAAATCACTTCCATCAAGCCGAAGAAGCTTATCATGACAGTGAGTATCGACTGGCTTTGCCGAAAAGAAAAAAAAACACATTTTTTACGGACTACGCTAGGCACTACACAAGACCGGTTTTGTAAAAACATGCATTACTCAGTCCGAGATGTAAGTTGTGTAGCAGAACATAAGCTGTCGGTGTAAAAATGACAAATAAAAACACAATAAGATACGCAGTCTTGGCTTCTGGGCAGCGCATGTTTTGTAGACTTTTTGTCGGTTAGTGTGGAAACAACTGAACTCGCACTAACATATTTCAATGTCTGATTTCTTTTCATCGAGCGACTGATGATCCAGACAGTAAAATAACAAATAATAATATTACTATTATGGATCAACGGACGGGTTCTCAGCTGAATTAATCAGTAATAAATCTTCTCATATTCATTATTATTTTTTGTATATTACATTCATCATTTTTATGCTACAGAGATGTTTAACAAGAAAAGTAATTGAATTATGATAATTCTGACTTGTAATTTTCATCATTGTTTTTAAACAGATGACTGTATCGTGGATAAAAATATATCCAAAGAAATCTTTGATCTCTACATGAAAATTGCTGTAAAAACACTTCAGCAAGAGTAAATAAATTTTTAGCTAGCTACAGGTACTTGGTTTTCTCGCGGGGCGCGGGAGTCTCTCTGAGACAGTTTCCACGAGCCACACTGTTCATTCTGTCTTGGCCCTTTTACTGTTATGTACACTGCATGATAGCGTTGGTGATCATGCTTCTTCATCTTGTGCGGTCCTTGGTGTTTCTGATCAATTTAAATGCTTTCCATGCCACTGAGCTATTATTTTTCTTTTGGCCTTCACCTCTTTCTTTCTTTCCTTTGAATTTTCCGGTCATTTGTAGTAATTCTCTCTACCTTGCCCCTATTTTCATTCGACGTGCCCTTTCCAGAACATTATCCATCTCACTGCCATCCTGAATGCTATTGTGGTCTTCAGCAAGTTGACCAAAAATCTGGCAATGGCATATTCAGACTTTCCGTGATGCCCTGAGTCCACCTGCGGCGATGTCGCCTCTTTTCCCTTGGCCATACGTTCCCAATATATACTGGCATGAGGTTTGTTTTCGAAGAAATGTTTCCGTCAACGGAAATGAGTATATACGCATAGCTGAGATGACCAAGTAATACATTATTGGATTTTTTTGGGTACACGAAATAACAAAATGAAAATAAATAACAGCAGACAGACACCCATATACACATAGAGAAGGCATGTCTAACTTTCTTGACATTGCCGTCACTATCGGCCCTTCCGGGCTTACTACTTCTATCCACTATAAACCTACAGACTCTCACAGCTACCTCCTGTACTCTTCCTCCCATCCCAGATCGTGTAAGGACTCTATTCCTTTTTCCCAGCTTCTTAGGTTGCGACGTTTGTGTAAGGAAGAGTTGGATTTCCAGGATCAAGGCCACAAATTACTAGATTTCTTCCGTCAACGCTGCTATCCAGACCACGTTCTCTCGTCATCTTGGAACCGCATTAGCCACATATCGCGGCAACAAGCCCTCACCCCTAAACCGCACTGTAGCTCGGACAGGGTGAAACTAGTACTCACGTACCACCCCCATAGCTTGGCAGTTAAAAACATACTGTTTCGCCATCTCCACCTCCTCCAGACCGAGCCTGAGACACGTGAACTTTTTGGGGAACCCCCATTGGTGGCTTACAGACGTGACAAAAACCTCAGGGACCTTTTAATTCGTAGTCATCTTAAGACAGATGACACTTTTTATGGTACCAGACGTTGTGGACGCCGTAGATGCAACACTTGTCCGTTTGTTGTCGAGGCCAGCCAGATCTCTTTCCCTAAATCCACGTTATCAGTACAGGAGGGTTTCACCTGCACTTCACGAAATGTCATTTATGTTATCATGTGCAAACGTTGCGGTTTGAAGTACATAGGGGAAACTGGCTTACGGTTAGGAGATCGATTTCGCCAGCATCTCAATGATATTTCTAAGAGGGCCTGGACACCTGTGGCTAAACATTTTTGCCTTGGTAACCGCAGGGGCAAACAGGACATTTCGGTTAGTGCGATCCGCTCTTGTTCCGCAGATGTACGATCTCGGAGGGTCCTAGAACAGCGCCTTATTTTCCAGACTGGCTGTCTCCACCCAGCTGGAATTAACAATGTTTTCAGCTTTCTGTAACTTCTTTATTTTTCCACTGGCCTTTTTTATACTCTACTTTCTTTCTCTATGCTACCCCTCCCTACCACCATCCTATTTCCTTCTCTGCCAACATATTGGTCTTGTCCCATTCATCAGTTTTACATTTCCTCCCTGTAGGTGTTTAAGTTCTTCATTCATTATCTCTCGCGTCCTTTTTTCTCTCCCCTTTCCCCCACCCCCACCCCCCGACACCTCTAGCGGCTATCATGTTTCTATTGCCTTCCCCCAACCCCTTTCTCCCACTTGTTCTCCTCCTCTCTCCGCGTCCTCCTCTCTCCGCTTCTTCGCTATGATTGGCTGTATCGGGAATCTTTTGTCTGTAGGCAACGTTTTTTTTTCCTCCTCCTTTTTCCACACACATTTCCGCTTTACTGAGAGCAAGACGCTTCAGATAAGTTATATATGTTTGTATTTTGTTTTTGCATGTATCCTCGAATAAGGCTCACGCCGAAATATCGGATGTTGTATGTTTTTCATTTATACATTCTCATACTTTATATTCGTTTTTTTTTCTCACCTTGCTCACTTCCTCCCTCACTTTGTAAAACTGCACCATACACCTCTATCTACCTTATTTATACACACTGAGAACTCCTATTCTTCACTTAACTGTAACTTTAAAAAAAAGGGACCTAACTCTGTTGCTGGTCCTGGGATTTAGCCTAATTATATTCAGGCCACGCTTCTTCAATCTCCTTGGAACTGCGAATTAGTGTCCTTTCCAGGATGCGGGTAGGATGTCGAGGCAAAAGATCGTGTCGGCTTGAGAGCACATACACAGATATATCTTTGTTCTTCTTCTTCAGCTTTCTATCATTAAGGCCCATTGCTGCAGATAAAGTTCGCCTCCATTCCTCTCTACTCCTAATTTTCTATCTCCAGTTGGTGACACCAATTTCTTTTATATCCTCTTCTATCTTGTCTTTCCTTCTCTGTCTTGGTCTACCCTTTGGTCTTGTTTCCCCTATCTCGTCATTTTCGTTTGCCTGTTCTCTTCCATTCTTTCTACATGGCCCAACCAGCGTAGTCTGTTCAATTTCAAGATATTTATAATTCGTTGGGATTTAAATAAGTTGTTCAGTTCAGCGTTCTTTCTAGCTCTCCATTCTCCATTGTTGGCATCCTTTATGAGTCCAAAGATTCTTCTTAGAATCTTGTTCTCAAAGATCTGCAATTATTGCTCATCTTTCTTTTGTTGTTCTCCACGTTTCTGATCTATACATGACGGATGGTCTTAGTATAGTTTTGTTGGTTATTTTGGTGTTTTGGGACATGATTTTGGACTTTAACAAGTGTTACATGGCGAAGTATATTTTATTCCCTATCTGTACTCTGCTTTTAATTTCCTCGCTTACTGCGTTGCTTCTGCGAAGGTTGTGCCTATATATTTGTATGTTTCTGCTTTCCTGATGATCGTATCTCCAACATTTCTATAATCTGGATCACTCTGCCTCTGGTCTCGTGATATCTTCGTATACTCTGTCAAGTTAACGGTCAAGTCCACTTCCAGTGCCACGTCTCTCAGATGTATGCAGTTATTGATGACACAGATATATACAACCACAAAATTAGAAATGGTGCTGGCAAGTTACGGCAGTTCAAGCCATCACCCGAGAGTTCTGTTAGATTGAGTTACTTACAGACAGAATTTTAAAAAAAAATACAACACCAACTATGAGATCAAGCTGATTAAAGTAACTAGAAAATGAATTGCTGTGAAGAAGGAACAATTTGGAAGAGAAATATATACCGAGGAAATGACTAAATAAGTGACTGTGCCATAGCATACACAATGTTTCTTCTTCGGACATCTTGAGACGTAGGTCTGAATTTATCCCAGAAAAAAACAAAACAAAACACAGCAGACGCCATGCGGGTTGGCCCGGACTGGTTTTGGCGATGGCAAAAATGTGGTTTCTTCGCCCTTCACATGCAGGCCTCTCCTACAGTAGAAGAAAGGCTGGTCGTTTTCCTCTGAAAACAGGATTTCGTATCTAACACAGTTATATGGTGGCGTAAGTTACGTTTCTTTTCTTTTCCTTTATGCTTTCCTCTTAACCTACTGCGGGCTTGGAAGAAGCTCTGAAGGCACAGAATTTAGTTTTCTACGCGTTTTCCTACTTTATTTTCATGCACTGACACACCCATGTATAGTATGTAATCTTCTTCTTCTTCTTCTTCTTCGTTCGCATGGTATGTAATCAAATATGCCAACCTTGATTCCCCCCTCCCCCTCCTTTTTTGTCTGAGGTAGCTGTTTTCCCAGCACTCTTGTGTTTGGTATCAGTAAGGTACAGCTAGGTCGGCTGGACAGCGTCCTGCAATCTCTGGTGAGTCCTTTCGTTAATGACTTGTGCTTGCCACAATCTTTGTGTGTCAGAGAGAGAGAGAGAGAGAGAAAGAGAGAGAGAGTGTGTGTGTGTGTGCATATGCGTGTATATGTATGGGTTTTATGTATGAATGTGTAAAAGTGCTTGGTAAACATAATGTCTGCATATATTATATATATGCTTATTCCATTGTGCAAATTCAACGTAAATATGAATATGTTTGCACGTACGTCTCCATTTTGTTTGCAAACTGCACCTCATTAATCAAATATGACCGTCAGTAAACAAATTACTTTAAATCAACGAGGTGTTAGAATGGAACCAGCATGTGAAACAAATACGAAACGCATGAAATATACTTGTTACACACGTCACACAGCGAAAAAAAAAGCATATTCAGCGGAGTTAGAGAACGGCTCTAACATTTAGAGTGAACAAACTCGAATTCTCATTAGCGATGTTTACATACGATTCAAGCTGTCGTGGAAAGTTGCATAAACTCAGGATTTTCTTTGCAAGGGAGAAAAAAAAACGTAAGTAGGAAAGCTGAATCCACTCTTTATGTGGAATCGATAATGCGGATAACTGGTTGAAACTGATGGATTCTCAACTCCAGGAAATTATCCTCGTTTTACGCTGCATAGGCTCTTTTCAAACACTATGTAGTTTTTAACATGATATGAGTGGCTGAATCAACAACGACGCGGAGTCTCCGACTGAAAATAAGTGAATTCTGCCCCCGCAGCCATCGCAGCTTAGCACACTGCAGAATCTCAGCATCGGCTACTTTAGTCTTGCCATTTCATGTTCACTATTCTGCCGAATCAGCTGAAAAATAGGCACTCTACACGTTGTGCTGCGGAATACCGCCTCTGAAAATTGGGGAATATTGTCATGCACGGTCAGGGGTACTGGATTACATTGCACACTGGTATCAGCGGATGGAAGAAGAACGGTATCACATGTTCACATCAGTTCAATGAATATATGGTTTGGCTCGAGCCAGTAAGTGGAAATAAGAGGAAGCGGCCAAGGTCTTGCTTTTCATGCAAATATGTTATAACACTTTGTAAGGTACACACCAAACCAACTCTGTAATGTGTACGTTTGTTCCATCTTACCTATCAAGTATACTTATCTTATATCTTATATCCTTCCCGTGCCGTTAGACGTCACATAGGGCTCGCAAAGTAGTTCGCCAATATTTCCTGTCTTCGGCGAGTCTTTCAACCTCAACAAAGGATTTTATGCCTGTTAACTTGGCCTCTCTTAACAATGTTCTCCTCAGAGTTTCACGCGGTCTGCCCCTTTTTCTTCGGCCTGTTATGTTCCACTTGATAGCTTGTTTTGGGATTCTCTGCTCATTTCTTCTCATCAAGTGGCCAACATATGTCCATCTCCTTTTCCTGATCACCCGTGAGACTGGTTGTTGTTCAGTCATCTGTCTTATCTCTGCATTGTTCTTGAATTCATTCCACTTGATGCCGAGTATTTTCCTTAGGCATTTGTTTTCAAAAGAGTCTAATTAGTATACTACTAATCGCGTTATCTCTCTCTCTCTCTCTCTCTCTCTCTCTCTCTCTCTCTCCAGGGCAGAATATCAGATGGGTTTGTGTCCCAATTCTTTTGGCATCTCGAAGATTCATTGCCAAGGACTCCAAGTCTTTGAAAATAAAGTTTGTTCACTCTCTCTTTCTCCCTCCCTACTCTCTCTCTCTCACTCTCTCTCTCATTCTCTCCTCTCTTTCTCCCTCCCTACTCTCACTCTCTCTCTCTCTCACTCTCTCTCTCTCACTCTCTCTCTCTCTTTCTCCCTCCCTACTCTCTCTCTCTCTCCAGGGCAGAATATCAGATGGGTTTGTGTCCCAATTCTTTTGGCATCTCGAAGATTCATTGCCAAGGACTCCTAGTCTTTGAAAATAAAGTTTGTTCACTCTCTCTTTCTCCCTCCCTACTCTCTCTCTCTCACTCTCTCTCTCTTTCTCCCTCCCTACTCTCTCGCTCTCTCTCTCTCTCTTCAAGACTTATACTTTGTACTAAATATATCCACTTCAAAAGTCTATATGTCTTTTCACGAATATACACAGCGAATTATCACATACCAGAAAAGAGTTATCAGTTCTCGAAGTCACGTGGTAATAATGCCACTCTGTCTTACAAGACATGGCTGAAGCAGGAAGCCCTGGCTGCTATGCGGCCTGCCAAGCTTCAGTCAGCTCAGCTGCTTCTTTCCTGCAATCGATCACGAAATAACTGCCTCCAAAACATAAATATTCTCAAACACAGCGTCAAGAAACGGGAGAGGAATGTGGATGACTATAAACAGCTAACACAGATAGATAGTCAGAAAAACGTCACTCATCTCTGCATCCGGACACGTCCACGGGCGCTCTGATATCCTCTTCAACATCTTCCTCAGCTTACAATGACTGATAAAATCCGGCCCTCCGCTGACTGACCATCCTTCCAGCGCTTTTAATTAGCCTTTTATGTTTTGCTACAGCAAGTTTCACCCGTTGGCTCTTTCATTTTTTACAAAGATATTGATTCGCAATTGTCAGTGATGCCTCTCCACACAGCTAACATCTCGCACTCTACGTTAACGCCTTGTTTTCTCTGCAGTGCTCTGCCAGCAATAGCATCTCTAACTTGATGTGTTAACAAGTATACCTACCATATGAATCACATATCATCCCCCCATTTAGTGAGAAATGCCATGCCAAATATAAACTAATCAGAGAAGAACAGTTTGTATACAAGTTAAAACCAAGAAAGCGAGCTTGCAATTAACAACTGCTTACACTGTTGGATACCGGATTATCTTCTCTGCATGAACTGACTCTTCCAGCCTCATACTGCACTTACTTAATAGCCCACAATCCCTGAGATGTGCTCTGTTTAGACAAATAATAAAGAAACTAAATTTAGAGATGTTTCCATTTATTTTCTGGACTGTTTAGTACAAGAGTTGATGTAACACTGTACTAAGTATCCCCTAACAAAATGGTACTCTTCAGCGGGAGTTACGAGGCATGACTTGAAAACCCCCATCATCTATATTTATATTGGTAATTATGGCCAGCTTCTTTCAAGTAGTCCTCAGATTAAACGACCAGTAATCTTAAGTATGCCGTGCTAATAACAGAATATTCCTTCCGCGATTGTAACAGAGAAAGCGGCTGGACGTGAATAATTAACAGTGGATCTCTGTGTCAGAAGGCGAGTGTTAGTGTTTTGGTTGAAGTCGCCGTGCGCCATCTTTCTGCTTGGCATATCCTCTCTCGAATTATTCTGCCAGTTCGCGATAAGTGGCAGATTAGCCATGGGTAAAGCAGGCTTAAGCTGGGGGCCTCGGAAGAGAAGGGGTTCGGCATCAAGGAATAAAAAAAAACAACAACAAATTCTTCAAATACAGACCACTGCTTCATGTAATTAACAGGCAATTACCGGTAAATTAACGATTTGTTTTTAAAGGAGAAAACCAGAAACTTTTGGAGGTCGTCGGTTACTGTAACCGGTTTATATTATCAAAATCTCAGTAAAAAGCAACCAGCGAAATCGGTCGGAGCATAAGCAGAGCGGTAGGATGATGATACTCAGTTTAAATGTAGGAGAATCAGCTAGTTTTTTACTTTGGTTCAGCATGTAAGCATTTTGTAAATATTAAATCTCGCCACTATATAAGGGGAAAAAAACGTTCACACGAACACATACTTTCCGCTGATGTTTGTAAAATGTGCTTAATTTCACATTACCGAATGCTGCACTGAGAAAACCAGTATTTCGGAAAGTACTTTATGCAAGGTGAAAGACAAGCCTAACTGTATCAGTTTCAAAAAAAATCCTAACACGATCACTGGGGTTTCATGTGATAATCATTTCTAACTATTACTGGTGCACTAGCACTTAATGTTACACAAAAGACAGTGACATCTCTGTTTCTGGTTTGTGCAATACAACGTTATATAGTAACAGCAGAGACCATTACCAGCTGAACATCAGGCCTATATCAGGAGGTGGACGGTATAGATCGAAAGGACAGTGGGCCCTTATGAAGCTAACCTGAGGGCCTGAGTGATGGTTAATCCGACAGTGCTACTAGTTGGTCAAATGCGGCAATTATAATAACTGACCACAATAACAACAAACCATTTTTTTTTTGGCGAAGTCAGCCTTGTTGCTTATGTGTCTTGTGTCTCGAGTTCTAGCCCTTGGTTAGCCACACAAGACGAGCATGGCTTTTTTTTTCTGTCACTTCTTCCCAGTTCTTGTGACTGATGTAAACGTCTGTCACTGACACCTGACAAATACACTTCTAGGTAATCTGTAAATGTTGTACTTTTTGTGTTCAAACTGTGGAGGCGAAAGACGCAGTACTCAAGCTGGATGAGACAGCGGTCAGCGACCCATAACTGACTGCTTGTGACAAGGCGGGCGAATCACTACCGAACAAAGCCTTATTCTAGTCCTCTAAAGGGTCCCCCCACTCCCCGTCCCACCAGCAGACAGCGGTCATGTCCAAACGAGTATGGATCCAAATAAGAAGAATAACCTGGCCACAAAATTACGATGAACTGAACTCGAATTTGTTTGACCCGAAAGACATATATCTGCGAAAAAGAAGAAGAAGCACGAGGAGGAGGAGAAAGAAGAAGGAAGAGGAGGAGGAAGAAGAAGAAGGATGAGAAAGAAGAAGGAGAAAGAAGAAAAAGAAGAAGGGGAAGGAAAGAGAAGAAGAAGAAGGAAGAAAAGAAGAAAGATAAGGAAAACGAAGGAGAAGGAAAAAGAAGAAGAATAAGGAAGAAGAAGGAAGAGACGGAGAAGGATGAAAAATAAGGAGGAGGAGAAGGAAGAAAAAGAAGAAAAAGGAGAAGGAAGGGGAAGAAGAAGAACGAAGAAAAGAAGGAGAAGAAGAAGAAGGAACAAAAGAAGGAGAAGAAGAGAAGGAAGAAAAAGAAGAAGGAAGAAGGAAGAAAAAGGAGAAGAAAGAATAAGAAGAACAAGGAAGAAAAAGGAGAAGGAATAAGAAAAAGAAGGAAGAAAAAGAAGAAGGAAGAAAAAGAAAAGAAGGAAGAAAAAGAAGAAGAAAGAAAAAGAAAAGAAGGAAGAAGAAAAAGAAGAAGAAGGAGAAGGAAGAAAAAGAAAAGAAGGAAGAAGAATGAAGAAAAAGAAGGAGAAGGGGAAGGAAGGAGAAGAAGAAAAGAAGAAGGAAGAAAAAGAAAAAGAAGGAAGAAAAAAAAAGAAGAAAAAGGAAGAAGAAAAAGGAGAAGGAAGAAAAAAGAAGAAAAAGGAGAAGAAAAAAAAGAAGAAGGAGAAGGAAGAAAAAAGAAGAAGAAGCAGGGGAAGGAAGGAGAAGAAGAAGAAGTAAGAAGAAGGAGGAAGAAGAAGACAAGAAAGAATAAAAGAAGAAATAAGAAGAAGAAGACAAGAGAGAATAAAAGAAGAAGGAAAAAGAAGAAGAAAAAGAAGAAGAAAAGAAAGAAGGGGAAAGAACAAGAAGGAAGAGGGGGAAAAGGAAGAAGAAGAAGAAAGAAGACGGAGGAAGAAGAAGTAAGAAGAAGGAGGAAGAAGAAGTAAGAAGAAGAAGGAAGACGAACAAAGAAAAAGGAGGAAGAACAAAAAAGAAGAAAGAAAAACAAAGAATAAGAACCCACGCTTTAGCATGGACGTAGTCTGACTTTTCCAAATGAAAAAAAAAATTAATAAAGGGAAAAAAAAAGGAAATTTTAATCTTATAGCAGCTCTCACAGACTAATTTCCCAGATTAAAGAACAAGAAAGCTGGATCTATGAATGTCAGACATCGGACTGTCTGAACTGATGTTTAATGCTGTCTGCTAGAGACCAGTGTTAGAAAGAACTGCTGTGTAGGCGAATTAAGTATTTTCTGAAACGTAACACGTTCAGACTGAAGACAACGTGAGACAGTTGGTAGTTGCAGGTAATTTGGTGATACATAAGCAACACATGAAATAAAACATAACTAAATAAACAGTTGGCGGCCTGGTTGGCTGAGTGGCTAGACGCTCAGTCTGCCTATCTTGTTGGTACTGGGTTCAAGTACCAGCAGTAGGGGGTCTTCTCTGGTACCACTACACCAAAAAGGCCCTGGGGTTCACACAGCCTCTAAAAGTGAGCACTGGAGAAATCTGGGAAGGTAAATGCGGCCAGGTGTGATACTGACCACATCACACTTTCATGTGCCGATAGTCTTAGAAATATAGGCCTAACACCATTTCTTCAAAATGCCTGAATTAAATGGCACGGAAAAAATGGTTTTACCTTTACATAAACAAACAGTTAAGTGATTTGTTTGTTTTTTAAAGAAGAAAAACCAAACATTTAAGTAGCGTGGACCGCAAAATACTGGCTAGCAAAGTTACTATAATGACACGGTGATCCGAAGCTCGTTACTTAATTTACAGCATATGACCTATGTAAGCAACTGGGCATAAAGAGACAAGCAAGAGCAAGGGCACTGAGAAGCCTTTCAGAAACAGCAGAAAGGGCCTCATGCTGGTTGTGGAGTATGCGAAACAAGCATTGGGAACATAAGTAATTTCATTTGCCACAACCAATACCAGTCCTCCTTAGCTAAATCGCTAAAGACGCACTTCAAAAAGTGCAGTGCTGGCTGGAAGATCATGGGTTCGATCCAGGGACCGGAAAAAAAGCAACAACTCACAAGACCTCTGGGAGTCATGACCCAGAGGGGCCCAACCCCCTTAGAGTGTCAGGAGTTTAACTTCCTCTGATGATCTGAAGGAGTTGTGTTGTTGTTCTGCTCTCTACGGTAGAGAGTTTCCTGCATACTAAAGTGTACTCTCTCTCTTTCTCTCTCTCTCTCTGAACCTTAAGTGCCAAGGGCACGTGGGGGCTTCCGCAAGGGTTTTCCACAAATGCTTGTCCTTTGCCTTTCTGCTCTTGCCCAGGTGAGCCCTCTATTGCTCAACATCCTTTATATTGTTCTTCTCCATGTCTCTTTTGGTCTACCCTTACTTCTGTTCCCCTGTGGTGTCCATCTTAATGCTATTTTTGGTAGTGAGTTGTCAGTCATTCGGAGCACATGTCCCAACCATGTGTACTAGATTACACATAATAATACAATACATTACGGGCACGGGACATCATACAGAAAAGCAATATAAATTTATGTTTTAAGAAATTGTAGCTGGATGCACGATCAAGGGATACATCACAATTTGTTGTGACAAACTGTTCACAAACTGTTCACATCGAATATGAATATGAACATATATTACAAAATAGGAACATGTTCTATTGATTCGATTATAAAAGAAGAAAAACTGGAACAAAGAAACATACATTTTATTCCAATAGTAAATTAATACACTAAATCTATTCGCTCATCTCTCCCCAGTTCTTATTTTATCCATCTTTACTCCCTGCTCAAGATACAATAATTGAAACAAAACAAGAAAGAAGCGAAATTCGAAAAGAACGAGTAAAAGAACTGCGTAAAGCAGTTCCGGACAAAGAGGTTAACAACTCAGTCAAGCAAAATGGCGTGGCTCACGCAACCTCGTACTACAACCACACTCTTTTATGTGTACTTACAACAGTACACTTTTACGTGTACTTACACCCACACACTTTTACGTGTGCTTACAGCTACACACTTCTACGTGTACTTTCAATCATACACGTCTACACGTACTTACAACCACACACTTCCCCGTGTACTTACAGCCACACACTTCTCCATGTACTTACAGCCACACACTTCTCCGTGTACTTACAGCCACACACTTCTCCGTGTACTTACAGCCACACACTTCTCCGTGTACTTACAGCCACACACTTCTCCGTGTACTTACAGCCACACACTTCTCCATGTACTTACAGCCACACACTTCTCCGTGTACTTACAGCCACACACTTCCCCGTGTACTTACAGCCACACACTTCTCCGTGTACTTACAGCCACACACTTCTCCGTGTACTTACAAGTATTTCTTGTTCTCGTAAACATCGAATAATCCAAGAACGTGAGGGTGCTCTATAAGTTTCATAATGGCGATTTCACGCTCCACCTAAGGAAATATAAGGAATATGGCTTGTACTGAGCATCTGCCTTTCATCAGAGATAAAGACATGGAAGAAAGAGGATTAAAAACAACATCAATAAAGTAAGAGAACACAGTTTTGTAGGATCAGACCTCGAAAAAATCGTAGACAAAGCGCTTTAGTGAGACGTGAGAGAAAGAAAAAACTCACCATGGACTCCGGTAGGACGAGCAGACATCAAAACTGGTACACCGAAAATCTACAAGATCCACTTCCAAACCTACAAGTTGCATACCGTATTTTAATGTAGAATAGTTTACTGCAAGATATTAGGCGTCAGTTTACAACGTTCACGAGCTCAGCAAACACAGGGCGTTCATGCATGAGACGAAAATTAAGGCCTAGAATTATTTATAAAACATTACAGATAAAAGACATAAAATGTTCAAGATATGAGTATACGTTAATGCACGAAGACAAAGAAAAGACAGCAGATACTCAAAACCCCCATTATAAAGCTAAAAGATACCCCAAGACACATATAACGGGTACTTAAAAAAAACACTATGCTAAAGCACTAAAGCTAAAAGACGATACAAAACCCCATCATAAAGGTGAAAAGATACTTCGAAAACCCCATATTAAAACTAAAAAGATACTCCTAAAATCGCATGATAAATGTTTAAAAAAACGCTTCAAAAACCCCATGATAAAACTTAAAAAATACTCCAAAAGATCAATGATAAAGCTAAAAGGCGTTTCAAAAACTCCACGATACAGTTTAAAAATAATTCAAATACCCAGAGATAAACTAAAGGATACTTCACAAACCCTATGATAAAGCAAAAAGATGCTTTAAAAACCGTATGATAAATCTAAGTGATGCTTCACGAAGCGCCCCCCCCCCCCACCCTATGATAAAGCTAAACAAACTCCCAGAAACCACGATTTTCAGGCTTGGAACAGGATCCTGTCTCATTCAGTCATTTGCATGTCCCTTGCGGAACTTTGCCTCCCTAACAGCTCTCCTGCAGGCTTCTCGGTTGTAAGAATGATGCCCTGCTGCTGATGCATCCATTTGCAGATCATCAACGATGTCTTTGCGGCCATCTTTGCCTTGGTCTTGATCTCTTTCTTTTTCCTATTATGTACCCTTCCAAGACAGTCTTCTCTAGATTATCATGGCGTTTAATGTGTCCAAGATATTTAAGTTTTCTCTCTTGAATCCTCTTTACTAGCCAGCCTTCTTCAATATTAAGTTCTTGTAGTATGGGTATACTACATTCTTTTTTGTGTCCATGATATGTGAAGAACTCTTCTGTAGCATTTACATTCAAAGGCATTTATGTGTTTCTCAGCTGTTTTGTTAAGTGTCCAGGTCTCACGGGAATATGTTGCGATGGGGAAAATGCATGCCCTTAAAAATCTTATTTTTGTAGTTCTGTCTGTTCCTCTTCACAGTTTCTTTTAGTTGTTTTACTTTTTTCTTCCTCTTTTTCTTCACTGATGCATATTTCATCTGCCTTATTTGTTTTGTCAGTTGTCATCAATTTAGTTTTCTTTGTATTAAGATAAAGGTTTTGCTCTTCAGTATTCTTACGAACTGACATAGTTTTTCCATTCCTTTTTGTGCTGTGGACAGTAATGCTGTGTCATCAGCATATCTAACCTCCAATTGTTATGGCATCGTAATATTCTTTGTCTACGTCTTCTCTAACATTCCTCATTATATTTTCAGTATACAAGTTAAATAAGTAATGCGACAAAATGCACCCCTGACAGACCCCTTGTTTTATGTCAAACCAAGCTGTTGTTTCACCATTTATTCTTACTGCAGCCTGTTAGTCTAAATACAGCAGTGATATTAACTGTATCAAATGTGTTGGAAATTCCATTTTTCCTTTATTTTCCAAAGTTTCTGGTGTTGTACACAATCAAATGCCTCTGAATAGTCTATAAAAGATAAATATAGATTCACATTAAATTCTCCGCATGCCTCTATTATTAATTTTATACTGAATATATGACCTCTTGATCCTCTTCCTTGCTTGAAACCAGCTTAGACCAAATTTACTTCTTCTATTTTCTTGCGAAGTACACATTATGATTTTTAACAGAATTTTACTGGCATGACTTAGGGCAACAGTTCTGTAGTTTGTGTATAATTTCAAGGCACCCATTTTTGTCAGTGGTATGAATATAGTTCTTTTTCATTTTTTTTTTGGCCAAATACCTGAACGCCATATCTTTTTATATAGTGCATGATAGACTGTTGCACATTCCTTTCCTCCTGCTTTCAAAAGTTCAGCTGTTATCACATCCCGGTGATTTACCATTTTTCAGATTCCTGTCTAAATTACATTATTGCCGCCCAAAGCCTTTTTTTTTTCTCCATCTGTCTGAACGGTCTTCTGACCCTAAAACACATCCTGGCCCCCCCCCCCCCCCCCAAAAAAAAAATCTATATTCTATGCAGAGACATTCCAAACACGATCGTAGGAAAAAAAGACTCGGGTAATAATGGTGCGATGGTGCGTCCAGTTTCACATCAAGTGTTCTTGCAACGAACATCAACTTTATATCGCTTTCATCACCGCTGTACTTATTATCTGCTGTATAATGCAATGATTTCATAATACATGTTCGGAACAACTTTCTTTTCAGGTCAAATCCCTGTTATCCTACATACCAATTTAACTGATTCTCTGTAATTGGGATATTCTAAGAATTCCCAACGTAATCTTTACAAAGAAACGCGACCACCTGCTCTCTGGAAGAAAAGAAGCCACGGAGCAGAATTTCATTATTGAAATTATTAACAAATTTCTTGTTTTTCTCATTGCAATCGAAAAGATAATTACGGCATGTTCTAAATTTTAACAAATCCGAACCAATTTTTATTTAGTCTGCAAGAAAATACAGAAAAAGAAATAAATGGAAAATGGCGAACATTATATATCGACTGCAAATATCTCGAAGAAAAAGCGATGAAGTTGTTAAATGCATTTTCATTTGGCTACTTTTCTTTTTTCTTCAAATGAAACACTTGCGAAACTTAAAAGCCAAGAGATGCCCTGCATCTGATAAGCAAACATTGTCGATGCGCATTTCTCTTATAAACGTTCCATGAACGTATACATTTATAATCGACTTTATTCTGTTTGATGTTTAAAAGCTTTCACACTGTTATATATATTCTTCTCTCGAGGTTGTCCATCTCGTTCATTTGAGGTGAACGTCTCTCGAGAATGGGGATAAATTTAAATTTATGCTGGCTGGCATGTGACACATACTCTTATCCATCTGGACTTAATGTTCTTTTTTATCTTTATAGACTTAGTTTTCTTCTATTTTTTTATTTACAGACTTAATGTTCTTCTATTATTTTTCTTTATAGACTTAATGTTTTTTCTAGTGTTTTCTATTTATGAACTTTCTCATTTCAATATCATACCCTTTCAAAACTATTTTCTTCTATGCGCCGATGCGATACAATTTTCAAATAATTCATCTTAAGTTTGGCAACTCCGTCTTCAATGATTAATTAATTTTAAACACCAGTAATACAATCAATGACTTGACCTATTTTGAGTTTGATCGTCGCTTACAATTCTTCCTTCTGTCCAGATATTCGAAATTGTGAATCATCTTGTATTTATCTTCGGGAAGAACAAATCAGAGGCACAGCTCAAATGTGGCTTCTCCTGGACTTGCGACGTCTTAAAATGTCTTACTTTTAGTTTTTGTTTTTTTTAGGAGTCTATTTTGTATCTATAAAACTGAATGTTAAAGGAGTGACTTAAGGAAGAAGTGAAATAAATGCCGTCTTGAAAGCGAGACATAACCAGAGAATGACATAAATTCCGCACTGAAAGAGTGACAATAACGAAGGAGTGGCATTAATATCATTATAGCATTATATTGAATGTTTACATGTAAGATAGATAACTCATCTGAGAAGTGGAACATTTGTATAAAATGAGCTATCTTCTAAAGTAATCAGCTGTTTATGAGTAGAGTCCATCTGCTTTGTCTCGGGTTGAACGAGGGTCACGGATGGGGAATGACACGAAAAAAGGTCAGGTGAGAGAGAAATCATATGACTGAGGGACAATTGTGTTTTGTGTATCGTCTGAGTTAGACGTAGATTAGGCTGTTAGAAATGTTGTTTAGTGAAGTAGATGTAGAATAGAGTGTATTGGGTTGTTCTGATGGCGACAGTAGTCTGCTGGGAACATATATCGTGGAGATGTCCAGTCTTGTGTCCATGGATTTTGTTGATGCCTTGTCGTTCTCGTCATATCGCTCATCGACTCATCGTCACCCCGTGCATCATTAAAGTCATTTTAACTGTAAAGTTGCTGCTTTTGTATTACTATTTCCACTGAGAGAGAATGCACCTGGGAGCAAGGAAGTCTGTGAAGTGAGTAACAAAACGGACGCAGAACGACGTAGAATGGTCGTAGATTAAATGAGCTAAAATATTAACAGTAATTGATCAAATCAACACTTGTAAACAGAAAGAACATTATTCCAGTGGACAATAGTGGAAATATACACAGAAATGAGTAGCAATGCACTACAGTTTACATTCTACACATAGGAGAGCAGAAGACAGAATCACACCCGAGTATCCTGCTTTTAATTGGTGCTCGCGACTGGCACTGTCTTTCACGGCCAGCAGCAACAATAACATCATCGCGACAACACTGCTTTCGTTAGTGCTGACTTTAGGAGCTTTTGTACATGTTCTACATTACCCCTTCGTAATGCAGAGTCTGTGCGTTTTCTTTCATGGCCAACTGTTTTAAGTGGGGCAATGATCTGCCCTAACCTCAGGGAAAACCTGTATAGTCCTGCCTTGTGACCGGCGCTGTGTCAAGGCTACAGTGTGGCGCACGTGCCTAGCGCACTTCGTTACAGACTTTTTGCATTATATTACTGGATTATGCATTCTTCAATGTTTCGTGATTGCTGATTTTACAGTTCTGATCCTAATTACTAAGCCTCATGTTATCCACTGCATTCTACATCGTTATGGTGCAGAAGTAGCCTATATGGAATTCTGCTACAACAGGTCACATTCGCTACGTGGATTTATTTTCTCGTATTTCGCTTTCGTTACAAGAAAAGGATTTCACGTTGTCCAGATACGGGACCTGTGGTGTACTCTGTGAACCAGCAGCGGATCCGCTGTTTGGTGGAGTTTACAATCACATGGGACTGTGCCAGACTGCACAAAGCCATAGACAACCTGACGAGACCCACTGAACAAGGAGGTTATCTGCTGCGGTGCTTGAACTGGAGGTGGGAGATTATCATCATACCTATGCCACTCAACAGACACTGATGTTAGTCCCGGCTGAAGAGCCTTGCTCATCTGGCTCTTAACCTTTGGTTCCCACTGTGACTTGGTTTTGCTGCTGAAAAACTCAAATGCTCCTCCAGAGATGCGAGAGAGAGAAAGCCTTCAACAGGTAGCTGTTACACATTGTGCCAATACCAAATGAAAAAATACGAGTATACAGTGAGCTCTTGCTTGCATAGCTGAGAACCAGTTCGTCATCATTGATATGCCCATCAGAAATAAGAAATACATTTCTCTGAGTTTCAGCACTAGGTAGCAGGAACAATGAACGAAGTGGCCGCATAACATTGTGTTGCCTTTGCTTGCCACAGAGTCCTGGACAAAACTGATGGCAAGCTGAAGATTTTTCTCTGACTTGATCTTTGGTGCTGGAAACAGCTCTTCATAATCTGAACCAAAATTCACCACACTGAAAAGCCATACTTGAGGAATAATACGCAACACAAGTAATGCCACCTTTTTGGCTTCTGTGAGTGGTTCCCCTTTTATGGAGTTGGATGTGTCCGAAATGAGGATCACCTCCCCTTCTGTTACTTCCTCGGACTCAAAACTCTGGATAAAACGTCAGCATACAAACCTGCTGCTCCTTATTTACAGAATGACGTTCCACCCACGTTCTTGGTACATGGATCTCTGCAAGGCAAGAAGTTGGAATCCTGCACCAAATTTCTTGTGACTCATCGTTTCCACAAACGCTTTGGTGGCAGTTTGCTTTACTCTTATCCTATGAGTCGGGCTGTAAAGACTACGTATGTCAAAAGGCATCTCCGCTGAAACCTGTACTGTTGTCTTGGAGGCAGCCATTTTATGGCTCTGAAGTTCATCCTGTATAGACTGTAATAAAGCAGAAGCCTTCTT
The DNA here is from genome assembly GCA_009760885.1 of Achatina immaculata. Classification (NCBI taxonomy): domain Eukaryota; kingdom Metazoa; phylum Mollusca; class Gastropoda; order Stylommatophora; family Achatinidae; genus Lissachatina; species Lissachatina immaculata. The sequence goes on from CM019713.1 coordinate 3,188,037, forward strand.
CCAAGGTGCAACAGTGGCTGGTAGAAGGAAATTAATCTGTTCCTCCTGAACCTGAAGCTCTGCGACACAGGTGATCTTGATGAGAACACATGCACGTGGGGGGGGCAGGTTACCCACACTCACTGTCAACACATCTGGTGTCTCTTCATCCTGGTCCATTAGATAAGCTCCGTGACCTTCACTGACTGCCTTCGTGTACTCCTTGTGAGCAGTCTCCTTCTCTTTCACTACACCAACAATGTGCTTGTCACCGATGAAATCCTCAAACCCACAAGCAGCAGCTGTGTCTTCCAGAGGAAACACATACTTAGCCTCTATTGATTGTTTTCTGTTGTTGTAATATTCTTGCAGAACTACCACCTGTGCTGCTAAGTCTACCAGTCTGGCTCTAATGTGAACTCCTCGTAGCTCTACTTCTTGACTTCCTGTGCCAATAAGCCCTGGTTGCGCCTTCACCGATGGGTCAGCAACGCCAGTCACATCATGAATACAGATATTCTCAGTGGAACCACATATCATATTTGTGCTGTGTGCACTGTCCTGTTCAACAAGTCTGGTCTTGTCCCCTGTGATTGTATACTCCACCAAATAGCGGATCCGCTGCTGGTCCACAGAGTACACCACGCACCCAGTTTGCTCGTTCTCGTACAGCCACGAAGGTATCAACGGGAATTGTGGCACAAGTATATGTCGGATGGCCATATGTTGCAGTGACGGTATCTCAAGGTATGCCTGAGCCTACTTGCGGTTTCCTGAGGGAGGCCAAGCTTGGGCCTGTACTTGCCTGCATGGAGAAGGGGCCACTTCCTGGCTCTCCAGATTGAAGGTTATTGTCCTGTTTGCTGTTTGCCTTGAATGAATGGAATCGTTTGGAACTTGGATTATTGCTGTGAAGTTCCAGTCTCACCCAGTTGTCTGTTCGTGTTGGATAGCTGTTCCGCGGAGGTCGAATGCCGCTGCTTAGCTTGTTACCCTAGCAAGCTTGTTACAATTTCAACTACAATCTGTTTATTTTCATCTGAACTGGATTACATAGGACAGATATCTTTCAGTGCGTTGACATTCCTAGCACTTATGGAAACAATTACCTGCATAGTACAGTTGTCTCTTTTGTGAACTGACAATAATGAACATATGCTGGATGCAGTATCATCGATGTCAGTGACTTGTTTTGGACATTCATATATGAACAATTTTGTTGTGTTGTATATCACTAAATTGTATTCTTTTGGCAGTAAACTTTTTTTGTTTTTGGACATACAATTAGTGATAGATGTTACTGATTAGGAAAGTTGTTAATTTTGAGAATTTCTTACAGGTAACAGACCCGATGTTGACTGAAATGAGACTATAACACTGAGTCCAGGTATCCTGTGTTTCACAAAAGTAAAATGAGTACCTGTTTGTTTTGCTATGAGACAATTACCTTTCCCAGAGATGTCCTGTTCTGGTGGTTATATTGTTCGGAGTGAAAAGCCCACCAGTTAGTGCTTTACAGGACAGTTGTATGTCTTTACCGTTAGAACGAGCTTAATGCTTACTGATAGGTAGTTACAGAATTAGACGTTACATAACTCGGATTGGAGTATGATGGAGGTTTGCAACATATATATGTGCTTCCTCTTGATGTTTACCTCGCCCAACACATGCAGAGCTTACATGGGTTCACGGCTATGGTAAGTTTATCGCAGGGGTCTTGTATTAGACCTAGATTATTCCATTTTTGGGTCTGTACATTTGGTACGTGGCATATAGTCCTTTGGGAGGACTTATTGTAAGACGGATTGGCTTTTACTCATTTTCCTGTTATGGTCATGTTGCAGATAGTCTCATGTGACAGATATAGGTTGGACTGTTATGATACCCTTATGCATATACCCTATTCTGTTCATGTTGCGAGGAGGCACATGTGACAGATATAGGATAGTTTGTTATGGAGATTGCATATGTTATACTCTACTACTCATGGCGTTGGATATACACATGAGAGTAGGTAGTTATTTAAGAGTACAAGGACAGCGGTAAAGCTAATGTCTAGAAAGAGATATTGTACAAAGACAGCAGTAAAGCTAATGTCTATAAAGATGATATTGGATAAATGATAGAGAAATGGTAGCCGGGTGAGAGAAACTCTCTATGGTTGAGTACGCAGTGTGGTTTGTTAATACCCAGGCGGTTGCTCTTTAAAGAGAGAGTCAGAATACTCCGCATGCCTGAGTTATATTACTGGATTGGAAAAAAAAATTATATATGGGTTGAACTGTTGAGTTCCTTATACCCGACCGGTTTCAAAACCGATTGGTACACCTTGTGGGTAGAACTAAGGTTGTGTTGGATAGTGATTGATTTGATTAATTCTCTTTTTAAGAGTTTTCCTTTCAGTAAAACTCTGCTTAGGGGGGTGGGAGATATCTATAGCAATATACTGAATGTTTGGATGTAAGATAGATAACTCATCTGAGAAGTGGAACATTTGTATGAGCTATCTTCTAAAGTAATCAGCTGTTTGTGAGTAGAGTCCATCTGCTTTGTCTCGGGTTGAACGAGGGTCACGGATGGGGAATGACACGAAAAAGGTCAGGTGAGAGAGAAATCATATGATAGGGACAGTTGTGTTTTGTGTATCGTCTGAGTTAGACGTAGATTAGGCTGTTAGAAATGTTGTTAGTGAAATAGATGTAGAATAGAGTGTACTGGGTTGTTCTGATTGCGACAGTAGTCTGCTGGGAACATATATCGTGGAGATGTCCAGTCTTGTGTCCATGGATTTTGTTGATGCCTTGTCGTTCTCGTCATATAGCTCATCGACTCATCGTCACCCCGTGCATCATTAAAGTCATTTCAACTGTAAAGTTGCTGTTTCTGTATTACTATGTCCACTGAGAGAGAATGAACCTGGGAGCAAGGAAGTCTATGAAGTGAGTAACAAAACGGACGCAGAAGGACGTAGAATGGTCGTAGATTAAATCAGATAAAATATTAACAGTTATTGATCAAATCAACACTTGTAAACAGACAGAACATTATTCCAGTGGACAATAGTGGAAATATACACAGAAATGAGTAGCAATACATCTACAGTTTACATTCTTCACATAGGAAAGCAGAAGATAGAATCACATCCGAGTATCCTGCTTTATCATATTGAGAGAATGACACAACGAAGGAGTGACATTAATTAATACCATCTTGAGAGAGTGACATAACTAAGGAGTTACAGCTGGATATGTTTATTAAAGAAAAAAAAAGATTATAACTGATTTCTGGTGCTCTTCGTTTTTCATGCGCTGAAATCAATATTCCCAACATCTTGTCCAGAGCACGAATAGACTGGTTCAACTTCGCTGAAGCTAATCTTTTGAAGAGAATCAGGGAAAGAAAGACGACGACTCTATGCAGGAAACTCTCTACAGCAGAGAGTGGAAAAACAACACAACTCCTTCAGATCATCAGAAGAAGTAAACCCCCCCCCCCCTTCAGAAAAGTGTTTCGGCCCTATTAAACTCCTCTGGGTCATAACTCCCAGAGGTCTTGTGAGTTGTTGCTTTTTTTTTACCCGTGATCTTCAACTTGGCACTCTATAACGCAGGTTGCGTGAGTAGTCGCTTGGATGGCGTTAAGTACATTTTTTATGAAATCAAACAGATTATGCAGATTATGCCTTTAATCATCATATGTTTAGAATTTAAAAAAAGATACGCCACTCCATTTTACGATAAACATATTGGTACTCAGTCGTTTGCATGTTCTTGCGGAAAATGCCTCTCTAACAGCACTCCTGTAGGCCTCTATGTTGTAAGCAAGATGCCCTGCTGCTGATGCATCCATCTGCAGATTATCAACGATGTCTTGCAGCCATCTTCGCCTTGATCTTCCTCTCTTTCTTTCTCCCATTATGTACCCTTCCAAGACGGTCTTCTCTAAATTATCATGACGTTTAATAATGCCCAAAATATTTAAGTTTCCTCTGTTCAATCCTCTTTACTAGCCAGCCTTCTTCAATATTAAGCTCTTGTAGTATGGACATATTTGTTCTATTTTGTGTCCATGATATCTGAAGAACTCTTCTGTAGTATTTACATTCAAAGGCATTTATGTTGTTTCTCCGCTGCTTCGTTAGAAATTCATCTCGCCATTTTTCATTCCTTTGTTATATGACTCCTTGGACATGTTGCCCCTCTGAATCACTTCCACAAAAAATACTGTATTCTTTGTTACAAACAAATGTTTACTGTCTCTGAAGCCACGACAAAACTGACTGGTATAACTGGCGGCGCCAACAATAATTATCCTGAAAGCATAGCAGTTTCTAATTATAGAAAGTGAGAGACAGCATACATTTGAAGTTTAGTTTAAGTTGATTGTTGGGCCTACCAATTTCTTTTTTTTTTTCCTCAAACGGATTCCAGTAGCTTTGTGTGTCGAGTAGATCTGCTGTGGTAAAATTGTTGTCTCCAGATGCTGCTGCCTTCCAAGTTATGCTGTACTCGTCTTTCTACGACTGGACCCTCACGTTTACACTCTGGAAGCGTCCACAGGTGGTCCCACCTAGTCTCCACTATCCCCATTAGTGAAAAGAGAGTTTTTGTGAACGGTGAGACACATGTCCTATGTTGACTGACCATCCATTTGATACCTCTAACAAACCGATCGTATTCTGCGAATAAATGTTTCATCTTTAAACTTATCTTTTTTTCAACTTTTAACATCTACTGCGGTTGCTGTTGTCTGCCTTACTTCTTGAAATATGATCGGTTAAACAAAATTTCTTTTTCGCATTCTTGTTGCTGTTTTTATACAACTGTTTGAAGACGCCAGCTGAGGCAATGAGCGACTCATAGTTGATATGCCAGCGTCAGGGTTAGCGACCCATAGCTGACCAAGACCATTTCCCACCTCTCTGTGGTACCCCCAGTAACATAGTCCCCATGGTGGTGGAGTATGCTAAAGAAGCATTGCACACTCCCTACTTTTTAGCAGTACTCTGGGATTGGAAAAAGTAGCTGCCATAACACGCTCCCAAGCCGATACGATGCTGTGCCTCAACACCTCTACAGCATTGGCTGCAAAGAACAACAGCTCCCAGTTACAAGGAGTTCGTACAATTTCAAGATACAACTGTTAACACTTTTTAAGCGTTACTTCTGATCTGTGTGTTAATTTTTTCTGTTAATATTTTTAGCTTAATAAAGAGCTAGTACACACTCTTAAAATTCTGGCACCTCCGAGTACAGCGTATGAGCCAGAAACACTCGTTATGCTTAGCGAAACGTTGAAGATTTCATCAGGTTGTGACAATGATGGACTCTTATATGATCGATTAGTCACGTACAAAATGCCTAGAAGTATATTTTTTTACTGTACATGTTATTAAGGAATATGTAAGTATATAATGTATGTTTACTTCTCTCCTAACCATCTTCATATGGCATTTCAGATTTTCACAAGTACTTTCGATCTACTCTCTCTCTCTCTCTCTCTCTCTAGAGAGAGAGAGAGAGTGCGTGCGCGCGAGCGTGTATATATATATATATATATATATGACAGAATTAATCTATCCTTTGACCTTCTTTTTTTCTTTCGCATGAAACAAAAGAATCTACCCTTCGACCGTTTATAGACGTATTTTTTCCTTAAATGATCAATCTGTAAGAAAGAATGCTAAAAAAAAACGGATTGTGTCAGTGTTAACAAATCCCTTTCATTCTCTACAAATTTGTCATCTAAAATAACATTTTAATATGCGTCTTTTGTGTACTACAACTGCATCGGTGTGGACAAAAGCCAGCCGAATGTTTGCAGAAGGTTATAAAATAAAATATTAAGCAAACACAGCGGAGCAAAATTTGTTTCACCTGCGCATTCTCTGGCAATGCTGTGCAAACTTTTCTGTGACCATAAAAGGAGACACAAAAATACACATCCTCGCAAATTAGGACTGGAATGACAAACCCCGCGTTGAAAGTTGTATGCTGATAATTTCCATGCGTTCGGTGAATTCATTCGCTCCATTCAATAGCCACGGGTGATCGATGTCTTCGCCTGGTTTTAACAATTTGGTTGTGAGGATATTCAATGCTCCCAGGTGGCGCTCTAAACATTTATTATACAAAAGAAGAGAAAGAAAATGGCGTTCGATGTGTGCTTTTAGTGGCAACTTTATTGGACTATTGAACCAGTTTTCTGCTAACAATAATATACTCAAGTACGCTGGACAAATTGTATATTCATTTTAATCGTCTGCCTTTGAATATGCTAAATGCCTACGACCAGAGAAAAAAAATGGTTCAATTAAGTAACAAAGAACAAATCAAACGCAAAAGAAACACACAGGCTCTGATATCAAAATTATAACAGTTATACAACAGCAGAAATACAGACGACGGCAACAATGTTAAGAGAATGATGGCCGTCAAAGTAGGCTTTCTGGCACACTTATAATGATAAGACGTACATCCATAATGATAAATGATCTGTGAAAACAGTACTGTCATAATTGTATAAGCAACGAGGATTGTGAATATGGTTAAAAACATAAAGAAAGATGATGACATTTACTGCCAAATTTCTATCATTCACGAAAAATGATACTCTAACAGTAATAGCAGAAGGGACTATAATGGTGTCTTTACCACGCGTGAGCTATTGAAATTATTCTAATACTTAAGACGAGATGTCTTCTGTAAAGATAACGATTGTATCTATGACAGTTGAGAGGTATGATGAATGAACTGATGAATGACGATACTCAAACAAAAGATACTGAGGTACTACTGACATTTTGGCTACCCTTCTCTCTCTCTCTCTCTTAACTCTCTCAGATGCTGAGATACTACTGATATTTTGGCAATCCTTCCCTCTCTCTCTCTCTCTCTCTCACACACACACACACTCACTCTCTTAACTCTCTCAGATGCTGAGATACTACTGACATTTTGGCTACCCTTCTCTCTCTCTCTCTCTTAACTCTCCCAGATGCTGAGATACTACTGACATTTTGGCTACCCTTCTCTCCCTCTCTCTCTTAACTCTCTCAGATGCTGAGATACTACTGACATTTTGGCAATCTTTCCCTCTCTCTCACTCACTCTATTAACTCTCTCAGATACTGAGATACTACTGACATTTTGGCTACCCTTCTCTTTCTCTCTCTTAACTCTCTCAGATGCTGAGATACTACTGACATTCTGGCTACCCTTCTCTCCTTCTCTCTCTCTCTCTCTTAACTCTCTCACATGCTGAGATACTACTGACATTTTGGCTACCCTTCTCTCTCTCTCTTAACTCTCTCAGATACTGATATACTACTGACATTTTCGTTACCTTCATAAGAACTGACTCGCTTAGCTTCTCTCTGTTGACAATCTTGATAGCTACCCTTTTCCCAGACGCACAGTGTACTCCCAGTTTGACCAAACCTGTAAGAGAGATGAGAAACGGTGTGAACTATATTTTAGAACAATAAAACAGACCTACTGTAAAGAGGGTAAATCAATGGTTCTAAAGTTGGCAATATCACCTCCGGGGGGTTTCATTTTTTGGGAGACGGGGGGAATGGAATGGGGGAAAATCCAGGGGAGGGAGCCAGTGAGGAAAAGATACGGTTGGGGGACTGTAACAATTCATACAATAAAATGGGGAGGGGAGAGGAACTAAGAATATAAGCATGTGACTTAACAGGCAAGAAGATGGCAGCCCGAAAAGTTTATGAACTACTGACAGACAGGCATTTAGACGTATAATAACACGCGCCCTATTCAGGCGGCCCGTACTTCACGGAACGCTGATATGCTGACCATCATCACCAGTTCTCTGTACTCACAAAGGAGTATAAGACATCAACACAGGTTTCCCCGGCCAATCTTGGTCTCGAGCAAGTCGGATATCACAAAGCATGTCTTTCTCGCTTCCTTTAGTTCTTTCTGTATTGTGCGTCTTCATTTTCCTATTGGTCTGCCCCTCTTTCTTCCTCCTTGATGATGCTCTGTTGATAGCCAGTCTCTGTCTAATCTGGATCTTCAATGTGGCATTAAATATTCTGAGCAAGAAAGTTTGAGCAAAGTGACCTGTAAGAATAAATAAATAAGAAAGGCGTCCAACGAGCAGAAAAAAAATATATAGACAACGTAAGCAGATAAGGTAAGAACAGGTAAGAGGCAACTGCCGAAAGCACTTCGCTAAAACAAATATAACGATAAATAAACTACATATAAATTTCCCATTATATAACCATTAAATAAACGATTATTTTTTTCTTTATTTTTCCCATTACTGTCAGCTAAAGTAAGCATGTCTGCTGGTTTATGTATGTATGCATATTCGTATACGCTATCAAATCATGCCTTCTGTTATAACTAGTTGATGCTATTATAAGGTATTTGCCATTTTTATAACAAGGACTGAATCCCTGGAGATGTATTTTGTAAACTAAATTTTTTAAAAAAAAACAGAATAAACGCGTTACATCTAAACTAAGTTCACATCCATGAGCAATAAATAATCTTTCTTTTAAAGTCGATGTTCATTTGTGAGACTTCAAGGAACCTATCTTGCGCAAACCTTAGAAAATCCGAAAGCTTTTATAACTGCATTTGCACTACCATTGCTGACTGACGGCTTTAAGGCCAATTGTTGAGTAGTGATACGCCTATCAGTAAGAATAATGCTCTCGGCGCATTTCAACAGTTCTGCCTTGGTGGCTGTGGCAGGACGTCCACAGCGCGGCCGATCATGCAACTCCTTATCTCCACTTACTGATTCTTTGATTATCTGAACCCAGTGAGTGACTACTCCTGTCGACTGCAAAACTTCCATAAACATCACACAGACGCTTGTGAATGTTCACAACAGTTTTCTTCTCTGAAACGAGAAATTCTATCACAATTCGATGCTTATACCGCAAGCTGCTAACACGCTCCATTTCAACGATTAGGGCAACCATATTCTTTGGCTGGTTTCGGTGCAATCTGGTTCACACAATCGGCATATGTTATATTTAAAGTGTGCAAAATTTCACGCTTCTATCTTCATTCATTCATTTGCATGGCCCTTGCGGAACTTTGCCTCCCTAACAGCACTCCTGTAGGCCTCTCGATTGTGAGCAAGATGGCCTGCTGCTGATGCATCCATTTGCAGATCATCAACGATGTCTTGCAACCATCTTCGGCTTCGTCTTCCTCTCTTTCTTTTTCCCATTATGTACCCTTCCAAGACAGTCTTCTCTAGATTATCATGACGTTTAATGTGTCCTACACGGATATTAGTGAGCTCCTGAATCTTCTGTTGATCATAATATAATCTATCTGGTTACGTATGTTATTATTTGGGCTTTTCCATGACCATAGTCGCCTAGGGTGTTGTTGAAACCAAGTATTTCCTATTACCATGTTATTCTTTTCTGCCTACTCAATCAACATCTCTCCTCTTTTGTTTCTAATTCTTAGTCCATACTTGCCAGTAGCTTCATTGTCTTGCTCAGTCCCTACTTTCGCGTTTAAATCACCTATCAGTATTATGCCACCTCCATTTCTATGCTGGTTTCATCCGGAATATATTATTTTGAAGTCTTTATGATCTCTGCTTCCTGCCCCAATCCATCTGATTTCACATAAACCAAGGATGTTAATTTCCATTCTTTTCATTTCTTGTTCGATGTTTTCCAGTTTTCTAAGTTCTGTTAATATTCTAATGTTCCATGTTGCAATTACTGTGGTGTTGCTTTTGTTTTCTTTGCGTACAGTAGTTGATGACGATCTGGTATCACCTGTCGCACGTGATGGTCCCTACTGGACGAGGTGGTTCCACTGGAACCCCCATTAACGTCGTTATGTCTCACAGAATTGTGGATTGTCATGATTGTTCTTGGGAATGTACAGTTTTGGTTTCCCCTTGCCTTCCACCGGATTGTTTATGGTTTACTCCACTAGCCTTTGACTCTGGCTAGAGCCTACGCTACAAGGCAGCAGGGGGTTTAATACCAGAGTTTTCCTTCTCCTAGATGAGCTACCAACCAAGACTAACGAGCCTCATCTACCCGAAAAGACCAAGCGCAGACTGCAACAGTGACCACATCCCAGTCGTAGGAAAAGTGAGACACAGGCTAAACAGGTTAAAGGTAGCAGCTAAAAACAAAGAGCTAGATAGAGAGCTGTTACGGAAAGGTAAAGCAATATAAGAACAATATAGGACCATAGAACATAACAGATATAATGCTATAGAGAAGACTGAAACGATTGATGAACAATGGAATATGCTCAAAGACTCTATTCAGCAAACATCTATCGAAATCCTACCTCCAAATAAAAGACACGCTAAACAGGGGTGGATGACAGAAGAAATTTTGTAACTAATTTTGTTCTTGGATGGGCTGTCAGCGTGGCTAAGAAGGAAGTCACCGGCGGATTTCATAATCAAATTTAAAGACAGAGAACTGTGGAGAGAAATGATCGCCGACGCCACGCGGCATGGCACTTGAATTGAACTGATGTGTCCAAAATATTTAAGTTTTCTTGGTTTATTATTAGTTGAAAAAACCCGATGTGGTGCATTACTTTCTGAACGCCCCTCGTACACTGAATTAGTTGACTAAATAATACCGATGAATACCATCTGAGATATTTTCAACTGTCTGCAGAATTCTGGGGTGGTTGTGCCGGTGTGACTGTACAGCTGTCAGGACCTGGAACAATAACTGGTTTTATCCCCCTCCACTGGTGTTATCAGAATCAGATTCAGTCTGATTACTTAGACAGGGCTCATCAAGGTGCATCTAAGATTAGATTCTGCAATGAAGACTACTCTCTTTTTTTTTGGGGGGGGGGGGAAGAGGGGGATCCAATACGTGACTTCATGTTAGCCACTGTTTCCCATCACCACCACTTAGAGCATTAGAATGTCATGCAGACAGCATCAGGAGCAATTTCCTGGATGGTGGAGCAGGACGGAGCAATGGTTTGGAGAGGATGATACTAGAAGGCGTAGTGCCCGACAAAAGAGAAAAGGGATGACCTCGCCGCAAGCGGACTCAGGATATCACGGAAAGTATGAATATGTCATTGAGAGGCGGTGGTCAACTTCCGCAAGACTGCATTGCATTCAGGGAGGAGTGAGAGGGTACAACGTTCTGGAAAAGACAAGTCACGTGAAGAAGGAATAGGACGACTCCCACAGAGTCACTGTTAACAGACTCCCAAAGGATGTTAGGGAGAATCGAGAGGCATTTCTTCCGCAGGGAGTGGATCTAGGTTCTATAGGGCTTTCGGTTATCCAATCTGACGTGGATCTACTGGCCGAGTCATGGGTGGTGGGACGGGGGTGGGGGGCGCGGGGGTCAAAGGCAACAAGAAAGCGGACAAGCTAACACGTCAATTCAGGGTATCCTAAGAATGAACAAGGAGGAGACCGCAAGGACAGGCCGCGACTGGAGGACGACATCGGACTGAATGACAACAGCCACATCAGGAGGATGACTGAGTTAGGGGAGGAGAGGGGAAGTGGACGTTGTTACAAACGAAGTGCTTTAGCGCCACGTTACTCACAGCCAGAGCGTGGCTGGCTCCATCAGCGGGCGCACGCTTGAGTGGTTGTTTGAAGGGAAGGCGGAGAACATATGGGGATGCCCGGGGAGTGGGGATGCCCGGGGAGCGGGGAAGCCAGTCTTATTACCCGAGTGTATAAGATGCGTGCTTAAATCTCAAAAACACCTTCACTGCGTCTGCTATATGAACATCCTGCTCTGGTAATATACAGAACAACAGCAATAATGCTGACTGAAGGATTTCCCGCGGACACAATAACGATATTAAACAGATAAAAGGGATGGCGACTGCAGTAAAACTGGTTTAAATAAAAAAAAAAGGTAGATAGAGGTGTATGGTGCAGTTTTACAAAGTGTGGGAGAGAGTGAGTAAGGTGAGAAAAAAACGAATAGAAAGTATGAGAATGTATAAATGAAAAACATACAACATCCGATATTTCGGCGTGAGCCTTATTTGAGGACTACATGCACAACGAGAGAAAAAAAACAAAGAAATTATATGAATGTGTCTTCCTCCAGAAGCAGAAAACGGAAATGTGTGTAGTAGAAGGAAGAAGGAAAGACCATGCTGCCCACAACAAAGGATGCCCGATAGAGCCAATCGTAAAGAAGAGGTGGAGAGAGAGGAGGAGAACAAGTGGTAGAAAGGGGTGGGGGAAAAGGCAAAAGAAACATGATAGCCGCTAGAGGAGGCGTCGGGGGGGGGGAGGGGGAGGGAAAAGGGGACGCGGAGAGATAATGAATGAAGAACATAAACACCTGCAGGGAGACAATGTGAAACTGGTGAATAGGACAAGACCCTATAGACACCAATATGTTGGAAGAGAAGAAAAGAGGATGGTGGTAGGGAGGGGTAGCATAGAGAAAGAAAGTAGAGTTAAAGAAAAAAAAAGGCCAGTGGAAAACTAAAGAAGTACAGAAAGCTGAAGATATTGTTAATTCCAGCTGGGTGGAGACAGCCAGTCTGGAAAATAAGGCGCTGTTCTAGGACCCTCCGAGATCGTACATCAGCAGAACAAGAGCGGATCGCACTAACAGAAATGTCCTGTTTTCCTCTGTGGTTGCTAAGGCAAAAATTTTAGCCACAGGCGTCCAGGGCCTCTTAGAAATATCATTGAGATGCTGGCGAAATCGATATCCTAAGCGTAAGCCAGTTTCCCCTATGTACTTCAAACCGCAACGTTTGCACATAATAGCATAAATAACATTGCGTGAAGTACAAGTGAAACCCACCTGAACTGATAACGTGGACTTAGGGAAGGAGATCTGGCTAGCCTCGACAACAAACGGACAAGTGTTGCATCTACGGCGTCCGCAACGTCTGGTACCATAAAAAGTGTCATCTATCTTAAGATGACTACGAATTAAAAGGTCCCTGAAGTTCTTGTCCCGCCTGTAGGCTACCAATGTGGGTTCCCTAAAAAGTTCACGTGTATTAGGCTCGGTCTGGAGGAGATGGAGATGGCGAAACAATATGTTTTTAACTGCCACGCTATGAGGGTGGTACGTGAGTACTAGTTTAACTCTGTCCGAGCTACAGTGCGGTTTAGGGGTGAGGGCTTGTTGCCGCGATATATGGCTAATGCGGTTCCAAGATGAGGAGAGAACATGTTCTGGATAACCCCGTTGACGGAAGAAATCTAGTATTTTATGGCCTTAGTCCTGGAAATCCGAATCCTCATTACACAAACGTCGCAGCCTAAGAAGCTGGGAAAAAGGAACAGAGTTCTTACACGATCTGGGATGGGAGGAAGAGTACAGGAGGTAGCTGTGAGAGTCTGTAGGTTTATAGTGGAGAGAAGTAGTAAGCCCGGAAGGGTCGATATGTCAAGAAAGTTAGCGGAAGTAGCAGAGATATGGGAGGTGAAAGAAATGACAGGATTGTACTCCTTAACAAAACTGATAAAGTTGTTAAGATCTTCCTCTGGCATTGATGTGACCCCAATGCAGTCATCTATGTAGCGTCTATAGAAGGCGGGAAATGGGCTTCTAAAGGCTCTCAGAACCTTGTGTTCGAAGTGGCCCATGAACAGACACGCATAGCTGGGGCCCATCTTGGTACCCATGGTTACACCACTAATCTGGTCGAAGTAAAGGCCACTGAATTCAAAAGAATTGAGTTGGAGGACAAGTCGTGTAAGGCGCAGAATAGTAGACGTAGGAATAGAGAGATTGCGTCTTTTCTTCAGAAAGAACTTGACGGCCTGAAGTCCCTGATCATACGGGATGGATGTGTATAAGGATACTACATCAAGGGTGAAGATACGGTAGGTGTGACCAGGCAGGAGTGTAAGCAATGAGAGCATGTTTCGTGTCTTTAAGATAAGTGGGCAGACTAGTGACCAGAGGTTGAAAGATGCTGTCGAGAAAGTCAGAGATTTGTTCCGTAGGGCAGGAACAAGCGGACACTATGGGCCTTCCTGGGTTGCCTGGTTTGTGAATCTTAGGGAGTAGATAAAAGGATGGCCTCCCTGAGCAGCTGTCGCGGATGTGAAGATGTGTAGCAGAGGGAGAAAGACCAGTCTTGTGGATGAGATATTAAACAGCACTCAATACCTGAGGAGTCATGTTTTTGAGAAGTGTTAAGCAGGTCTTAGCAACATTGTTGAACCCATTCTGATGAATATTCTTTAGGGAAAGAAGACGATTAAAAGCATCAGTCCGTGAAATTATCTTGTATCGAACTATGGCCAGACTGTAATCTGACACTGGTTTGATGATTATGGGAAAATATAGTGTTCTGAGAAAAATCACCGTGGCAAAATGTAATGGCTCAGTAGAGGATGGAGTATATTTATTATTGAACAAACTGGTCTTCGGTCTATCGTGATCACTGAACTTGTCTGACCATTCACCAAGTCAAGACTCATATATCCTTATACTACAACACTGCAAACTCTAATGCCACGGTTTGATATATATTTATATGTGTGTGTGTGCGCCGGCGCGCGCGCACTATACCACCAAGGGCAGTGGTTTCCACAGTGCCAAAGTGGGCGCTACCACCTTCTTTTTTCCACGGAAGGATCTGAGAAGATAAAGAGGCTATAAGAAAGAAAAAGACAGCGGGAGGATGCATGATAACCAACAGAACTTAATAAAACGTTTGTGTGCTAGTGATATTGCCTGGTAGTCAAGGGGAACGGCACTCAGAAATAGTTTGGGACCCACTGATCCAGGGGCATATGGCAAAGTAAATTTCAGAATTTCTAAAAATGCTTAACTTGCACTTTAAAAGAATAAAGAGTCGCTTGCTGATTTGAAATCTGCATCTAGTGTTTCCACAGGAGTGCTGTTAGGGAGGCAAAGTTTCGCAAGTGACATGCAAATGAATGAGTGCACGATCTAGTGTTTCCAAAAGTTTGCCTATATACAGCACTGTGGATAAAAGACTAATATACAGGTGTTTTTACAGACTTTCTAATAGCTTTCTTTGTTTACATTTACTACTGGCAAACGTTACAATAGCATAAATATAATGAACGTTACAGTAGTAAAAAAGGAAATGGTTAAAGCACGGTGTGCAATCACGGAATACTCAGATGGTGCATACAGACAGACAGGTAAGTAGGCAGGATGTTATGTCGGTTGGCTGGTAGGCAGGTAGGTAGGTAGGCAGGTAGGTAGGTAGGTAGGCAGGCAGGTAGGCAGGCAGGCAGGTAGTTACATGCATACATATGTACATACATACAAAAACATTCTGCTTCCACTGAACCGTCAGCTGTCAAATTAATTTTCTAATTTTACCAGGTCAGCAGCGTTTAAACAATGTTCTCCTGAAATCCTAATGTTCTGAAAGTATCCGAGACAGAGCTGTTCCCTGAAGTTCCAGTTATAACAGCAAATCTCCAACATCCGCAAAAGAATAACAGTTTCTGATCTTGTGCAAATCAGAGACTTCACAAACATATTTTATCCCAAAGATTCCATTACAAAGCCAAATAGAACGCAAGATATTCCATTTTTTCCAAGCTTCATATGACATCGGAGACTACAAGCCCATGTCCACAAACTGAAAGAGACTGTGTAGACATTATATTCTGTACCAGAATATATACATACATTTAGAGTCAGATTTTCGTGGTGTATTCCGGGATTTGGAGGCCGTTTTGATATTTGTAGAACTTAGATTTGAGCAGCCCAAATCCAGCCCTAAGAAAGAGTATGGACAGAAAACTAGAAACACGCAAGAGAACCTCTGGCTAGCGATGAGATTCATGAAAGCAATTTGTCTACTTGTCTAGAAGGCCAAACATAATGAAACTGAACGCAGAAAAATATCCGTGGATATATATCAATTTGTTTGGTTTTTTTTTTTTTTGGCGCTATTTGCTGCTGCATCAGAAAGTTCGATAACCCTTCGACAACTGACCGGGCATACTACTCAAAAATTACAAATCACAAGATTCTGCTGCACCCGTATCCGCGACCCAGCGATTATCGAATATTCCTTCACCCGAACGTGAATAACTGAAAAGACACGGCCCATGCACTGGGTAAATGTCGCGGGAAATGTCTAACAGCGCGGAATTCACGAACTCGCCGAAATGCAAAATGAACGTGTGAACTCAAGCGACGGTTATGTCAACAAACACTGCACAATTCCTGTAAATATCAATAGATTTTCTTTGATTCTAGCATTTGTTAAAGTGCTGCAGTGTTTACTCTCCTGATGCTGCTGTGATAACCAGGCGTTTTCCAGGACGAGGCAGCATGTACGACCTTGGTTCGGATACTATCATCGAGTCGGTAGCGAGCAAGTTCCGCGGTGACTCGTGGTGGGTGCACCTTGAAACACCGTCTCAATAAAACTTGCTAGCATCAAGAATTGTATGGAAAAAAAAGATCAATGTTATTCCGGAAGGTTTTCAATAGTGCCAGTTGTCCGACAGCGTATCATTAACAAAAAGCTGTCATTTCCGAGGTTGTCAAAAATGTGGCAAATGTAGCTTTGCTGAGGATAATTATTAATCGTTCTAAAAATTTTTTTTTAGTTTTTTTTTAAGTACTGAAGCTAATTATGGATTCCTTTATGAAAAGAAAATCGAGAGGTCAAACTGCATCAAATGTTTTTTTTTCAACAGCCTTTAAAGAAACAATCACATGTTACAATAGCAGGTTATCTGAGTGGTCGGGCGCTCGGTTTACTAATCCGGTGGTACCTGGTTTAGTCCCAGCAGTGGGATTTTTTTTTCTGGTACACACCGTAAAAGGCCCCCCGGGTCCACATAAAACAGAATTTTTCTTTCGTGTGTTCGTCTTCTCTTCTGTGCTTTCAACGTTCTGTATTTGTGGTAGCCGGGCTCATTTCTGTTACACTGATATTCTCTGCGTAACACTGCATAACCCAGGACCAATTAAGCCTGAGTTCATACACTTCTGTGAATTGTATAGAAAAATCAACCGAACATGCCACCTCACAGATGCATTACAAGATAAATCAACGACCACCTAACTCTGGGCACCACAGGAGAAATCAATTTTATCAATGAAAGCCATTTGTTTGTGGGTGTTGCCAGAATGGGAGTATGTGAAAGGGCTGATGAAGTTTTACAATTATACGAGACGGTGTTCGGGCGACTGGATGTCGCCACTGTACATGGCGAGATGGCGAAGCACATTGCTTCTTACAGATATTTTTCTACACTCAAAACTAAAGAATGAAATGGACAGTCTTAACAACTACTAGGTATTTCTACAAGGACAGACTACAAAATCTACTTACTACTATTACGAGAGCACAGCTAACTACTAACTACAAAGGAAAACTTCTGTGAATCTACATTTCGAAGGCTTCTCACTTCTCCGGTCCTAACCATTTTTTTTTCTTTTCTCGTCTTGTCGTCTGCCCTGTTTCCTGCGTTTCCTACCATTACAAGTACAGATGCGTGCAACATTTCAACGGATTTTCCCGCTGCAGACTCCTACAGAATGAGAAACATATTATGCAACATATCAATATCAATGAATGTTAGAAAAAGAGTCCTAAAATGCTATGCTGAACCTAACTTGTTCAATGGAAATTACTCATGGACAATAGGCAGGTCTGCACAAAAATCATTGGAAGCAGCAGAAATGTGGTTTATTAGAAGAATGTTGCGAATCCCCTGGACAGTAAAAATAACTAATGAAGAATGTATGAGAAGAGCTGGAGAGACAAAAAATCTTGTCAAAAAAATAAGAGAGCGACAATGTACTTTCATAGGACATGCAATGCGAAGAGGGGGCATTGAAAATATTATAACAACAGGAAAAACAGAGGGAAGAAGATCCAAAGGAAGACCAAGAGAAATGATACCGGATAGTCTGACGGGATGGTGTGATAGGAGATCACCAACTGAGCTAATGGCCTACATGAAGGATCGCATACTCTGGAGAAGCATAATAGCCAATGCCAATCGGCACGGCACCTGATGATGATGATGATGATGATGATGATAGGACTTCTACAAATATCCAAACTTAACTCTCTGTAGGGAGGACTACTGCCTTATTATATTTCCTACCCTATTACCTAATCCTATACTGTTACACACACAGCCTCCGAAAAAAGGGTACCAGAGAAAGCTGGGAAGGTAAATGCAGTCAGGCGTGATACTGACCACATCACACTTTCATGTGCCGAAGGTCATGGAAAATACGTGCCCAACACCATATTCCCCAATATGCCTTAATGGCATGGAAATGGAAAGTTAAAGAAACAACTGCAACACAGAATCAATAAACAACATTTTCAGTTGCTCTTAAAGAAACAACAGCAACATGTTTAGTTGCTCTTAAAGAAACAATAGAAAAGGGGGGGAGGGGGTTGTTGCTCTTCAAAGAAACAACAACATATTCATTTGCTCATAAAGATACAACAGCAACTTTTTTGTTGCTCTTTAAAGAAACAGCAGCAACATTTTCGTTGCTCATTAAAACAAAATCACAAAAGCAATATTTATAACTGCACTTAAACAAACAAATACAAGAAACAAAAACTGACACTGTGCCATGATAATGTGCTCTCGATGACTGAAATATTCTGATACTGGAGAACGCTGCAGCGGCGGATACTGCAAGTACTACTCTTATTATGAGTTACGCTGTGCTGAATTATTAACAGTAATTCCACGTTTCAGTGTATGATCTTAAATGATTTCGAAGCAGAATTTAGCTCTAATATAGTCCTGTACAGTTCGTGTTTCTTCTCGGTATAGTGAGAACTGAAAGCATAGTGATCAACTTCTGTTGATTCATTAAAATATGGTTTTCACTGCCAACTTCTTTTCATCTTTAGGTTACTTTTTTTAAAATTTTGTTTTGTTTTAAACTGCTACTCGAAAGTATGTACGATCACACGATATAGTGTCAAGATTAGATTACGAGAAATAGATATTAAGTTTCTGATATATGAAGAGAAATCTTCCTGGTTTTACATACAGATCTTTGTATTACCTTCAGTCACCATAGTCTGCCCTCCAATTAATTATTTTTAAAAAATGCATTTAATAACCGTTATACAGCTATGTATGCTAAGTATCTCCGCACTCCTACAAGCTGTAGAAGTGTGGGCATTAAATAAGAAAAGGGTATGGAAATATGAAGTCCATGAAGATCGATATAAAAAAAAGAGTTGGGTGCATGAGCCGTGGACAGAAAAAAAAAAAAAAAGAAGTGCTAAATCTATTGAAAATGAAAACAAGAAATGATGAACAACATAAGAATCACAAAGTTAAATATTTTGGCCACATCAAACGAAAACCAGATTTGATTGGAAAATTCAAGGAAAACAGCATGAAAGCGACAACGATACATCTTTTTATAAAATCTCTTTTAACCCCTTTATTTATGATATTTTATGTATTTCAGAGACTGCCGACAGACAAATGAAGGAAGTAAAATGAATGAAAGATACACGCATGGAAGATAAGGAAAGCTTGTATTATCATTTAGAGAAAGGATATGCTCTGACTGTCTTCAGCGCCTCTAAAAGGAGCTCTGTAAGGCGCTACACAACTGTTTTATCCCCCCCCCCTTTCCACCCTCTCCTGATTAATTTAGATACTGGCCATTCTGTTTTCATCCACAAACAGCCGCTCTTAAAACAAAGAAAGTTCTCCGGATTCGAAGCGATGCCTCTCCTATTTTTTTCCCCTCATTTTCATTGGGCCTGATTGAATGCAATACATGTCAAGCAACGATACATATTTTACTGTCAATTCTTTCTCGGAGCTCTGGTGAATCTATATATGATGTGTCAAACAGAGCACACAGAAGCGCAACCTCATCTGCAAAACACAGGCATAACCTGCCATTAAATATATTTTAACATTCACATATAAATTCCTTACAAATACTTTTGCCCATACAATTGTACTCACTTCAATTAACGCCAGGAGCAATATGCATATGATTATATACTCGTGGAAAAAAAGCAAGTGTGCAATGCTTTAAAAAGCACCATGAACGTGCTCAGGTGATGACTGAAATAAAATTTGGTACACATTATGTTTGATTATCCAATAACAGATAAAATGATAACTTTCAGGCCAGTCAGATGTCACTAAAAATTGAAACAACAAAACTCACATAATGTGGCTCACCACCCCAAGAAAAGAAAATCAGGGTTTCAATATCGGGCAGTTATCACTGCTTTACACCGCCTTCTCATCGAAACAATGACACGTTGTATCAGTTGTTGAGACATGTTATTCCATTCTTCTTGCAACGCTTGGGATAATTCTTGGCGGTTTCCAAGACGATAATGTCGTCTTCGCAACCTGCGGTCCAGTTCATCCTAAATGTGCTCGACTGGTGACAGGTCCGGTGAAACTGCTGGCCATGGCAAGACAGTAATCCGATGCTGTTGAAAGTGGTCCCTGACCACACGTGCGACATGTGGACGAGCGTTATCCTGCTGCAGTATCACGCACTGTCCATTAGCATCCAGATAATGCATTACGTGGCGTGTAATGATTTCGTTCCTATATCGTAAACCTGTAAGATAGCCATTGAAGAAGGCCAGCGTAGGAAATTCCTCCCCAAACCATTACACTGCCTCCTCTCCTCCTATCCACTTCTAGTACACAGTTATTCGCAAAGCGTTCTCCTCTTCGCCTGTACACTAAAGCACGCCCATCATGACCTTGCAGACAGAATCTGGACTCATCAGTGAATAGGATCCGTCTCCATTGATGATAGGGCCATGCCACGTGGTGCCTGGCAAAGGTCAAGCGGGTCTGTCTGTGGCGAACTGTCAGTACTGGTCTAACTGCAGGCCTATGAGGTAAAAGATTTACCTCTCTGAGTCTGTTCCGCACTGTCCTGCCCGACACACGTCTTAAACCTGGAATGTTGTTGGCAGTTCATGTTGCCTGGAGAAACCTGTTACGAAAGTGCATGAGGTGGATGTACTGGTCTTGTGCAAGGGTGGTAACTCGTGGTCTACCGCTTCTATGGCGGTCAGGAACGGAACCATTTTGGTTAAAACGGCTTTGAAGGCGTGATATTGTGTTTCTGTGAACATTAACATGTTGAGATACTGCTGCTACTGTTGATCCAGTAAATAACATCCCAACAGCTATTTCTCGCTGATGTTCGTTCAATCTTGGCATGATGAAAAAAAGATGTTTATGTTGGAATTCCACTACTCCTTTCTTCAACGATTACATGAAGAGATCTCTGAGAATAGAATTACACACTTACCCTCATTTTATCAGTGGTCAGTAACCAATCATGGATCACTGCACGTGATTTCACTGGAGCTGTGGTTATCTCCCCATGAATAGTCCCATCAACTTCGTGCAGCACGGGGAAGTGGACAACACTCAGACAAAACTTCGTGCAGCACGGGGAAGTGGACAACACTCAGACAAAACTTCGTGCAGCACGGGGAAGTGGACAACACTCAGACAAAACTTCGTGCAGCACGGGGAAGTGGACAACACTCAGACAAAACTTCGTGCAGCACGGGGAAGTGGACAACACTCAGACAAAACTTCGTGCAGCACAGGGAAGTGGACAACACTCAGACAAAACTTCGTGCAGGACGGGGAAGTGGACAACACTCAGACAAAACTTCGTGCAGCACGGGGAAGTGGACAACACTCAGACAAAACTTCGTGCAGCACGGGGAAGTGGACAACACTCAGACAAAACTTCGTGACAAATTTGATTTCATTTCACTCATTACAACGTGATTGGTGCGCCTGACACCACTGCACACTTACTTTTTTTCCGCGAGTATAATTAAGTATGACGCAACAGGCCTTTGCTGTTAAAGTATGGAGACTGGAAAGAGTATTTTAAAGAAGTTAAAAGAGAATTTATTTAATAACATTGAATTATTCTGCTACTAAACGACGCATATTCTCAATTCGTTTCATCGTAATATTTAATCTGAGATCACTTTTATAGCAGATCCGGGGGGGGGGGGGGGGGGGGAGGGGGGGTTAGGGGGTTGTTCAGTCGTCCTTATAAATCACATCTAGAAAGTCTGCCTCATGCTTAATTCATCTCCCCTCACTAATAGGCATATCTTTTCTCTTCGGGGATTGGACCGGATTGCGTCATCCCTGCCAGTTGCTCACGCTAAATGCGTCAATCACCTTTAGTCGGGAGATTAAAGACACTTTGCAAGGACATTTATGGACCTGTACAACGCATGCGGTCCAGCGTTGCACAAGGCGTGATGATTCTTGCCTGACAACTCGGACTGGCTTCAAACCTTTTTTCACGTGCTGTGGGTCCCTGAAGACATTGATAATTCGCAGTGACCGGTCCTCTCCCGACGCTCGTCTGCCACTTGATATTATATAATAATAATAATAATAACAACCATATATTTCTAGCATTTTGTGTAATCTAGACTTGCTACATAGTCCCTCATGGCCCACAAGGATGTAACAGGCCATATTTAAAGATCTAAACAGCGTTAAATAAATTACAAGACCTGATAATTCTGAAGGCCTCTACGAAGTCCACCACTAGCGCCCGAAGACATAGCAAGAATAGAAGAGAACGAATGACAAATATATTTTTCACAAATAAGTTTTTTTTTTAAAAAGCAGAATAAAAAATGATAACAATAAAAGGAAACGAAATACGAGAATACTAGTGTGATCAATGAGACAAAAATGGAGTTGAAGAAAAATAAGAAATCAATGGAGACAGATAGAAGGGAGAAAAGACAGAGAAATTATATACAGCATGCGAGGTATTTACAACGGATGTTCAATATCAGTTCTTCACCGAGGAAAGGAAAGAGACCCTTGGCTTGGTGGAAACTTGCGACAAAGCTTATATTCTATAAGAACGCCAGCAGAGTTAATAGTACGAATTTATAGATACGGCTGACCACAAAGTTGTATAGCGTCAGACTTTCAAAGCTGAAAATCCAACAGGAGAAAATAAACTTTACAACAAAAATTTCATAAATCCCTGGCATGCCCCTTGATTTGTTAACTGAATCTTCTATATTTTGATTAGGTACCTGCTTTTTCTTATTTTAACTGCGTGAAGACAACTCTTCTCAAGTGAACACCTGTGCCTTTTTTTTGTTGTTGTTTGATACTTCTTGTAAGCTCCACAATGATGTTAATATATGCAGCAAACAGCTACAAAATATTGATTTTTTTTTTACAATCTGCTTCCTGTTGACGTTCATAAGGCCTCTACTGACTGCCTTATTCGTATTCTTGGCTTATCTTCCACGCAAATCATAGTTTGTAAATCAATGCCAATTTGTCTTCATATAGTTTCATCTGGATTTCTCCGTATTATTATCTGTAAGGTGGAAACTACAGTAGTTCAAGCCGACGATTAGCCTATAGCTCCCTGACATGATAAGAAGACGGGGGAAAAGGAGGGAAAAACGTTTTCTTGCGGTTCCCACACTGGTATCTGACTGGCTCAATGCTGTCTTCGAATCTTCCGAAAACGTTAAAATGCACGTATACTGCCGCTAAAATATGAGAGTTGTGTACGGGTATTTTAACGGCTATGTTAAAATTGATTATATCTACAAGCAGACGTCGCTTCATTAGTTAATAACAGACCAAAGTTTCACGCAGACAGCTGTATGTGAGTCATTCAGACATTAGACAGCGGGAAAAAAAAGCAGAGAGAGAAGATGCTGCAGAGGATAATTAAACTGAAAGGGAATAAGAGGAATACTGAGCAAAATTAACTGGGACAAACATATATCAACAGAATAGTATTTGTTTGCCTGTCCGTCCGCCTGTTTTCTGTCTGTTAGTCCTCGAGACACACGAGGCTGCTTGTAGCGTGGAATTTCCACTTTTGGCGGTGTTTTTTTTTCCTTCTATTTTGACTCTCTCCCATGTCAGCCTTTTTGTCTATCAGCATTTTCTCTGTTGTACTCTCTCTAAACTACAACTTCAGATCCTTCACATACAACACCATGTAGAAATGACTGCGAGATTCATCGGAAACAGATGCTGTTAATATATAAATTTATACATATAAGACCCCGGTAGACAGCTTTAAGAATATAAGATACCGGACAGCAGGCTCTGATTATTACAAAAGATAAGAGGGGAAAAAATTCGTGGACAAAAAAAGGAAGCCAAGAGACCGGGGGCTATTCTTTCCTTATATTAGTCACTACACCAGTTCGACAGTCAGGTCGTAAGGAACAGATCAATAATTTCCAGCAATTCCCGCTTGATCAGTCCCTCATCTTCAGAGCTTGTTTCCCTTAATGTATCTGTCGACGTCAAGGTCTGACGAGTAATAACAGAACTCATCCGGGGCTGTGTGTGACTGCAATGAAATCAGACCTTAGTTAAGGTTTTGTTATGACCACTGATTAAATGCCCACAGTAAGGCAGTCATCTGATCGTGTTTACTGAAAAAAATGGCTGCGATGATGTTACATGGCTTTCATTTTCTCCCTCTCTCTCTCTCTCTCTCTCTCTCTCTCTCTCTCTCCTAGGAGTTGTGTTATTACACAGGAGTATTAGATAAACTTATACAGTTGTTATTTTATTTCATCTGTTATAGCAGTGTTTCGTCTTGGCATCATAGCTGATGTGCTGGAGTCATGGTTGGCGAACCACAGCTGATCAAGACTATGTCCTACCTCTCTGTTAATACCCAACCCCCAGTAACACGTTTAGCCTGACTAACAGAGCAATGGTCGCCCGTATTTTCCATGGTGGTGGAGTCTATTAAAGAATCACTACACACCCCTTGCTTTTATCCCTTCTCAAGGACAGAAAAAGTAGCTGCCGTAACCTGCTCCTAAGCGGACACAATGCTGTGCTTCAATATCCTCACCTCAACATCGACTGCTTAGAATAGCAGCTTGTAGCTTCAGGAAGAAGAAGAAGAAGATAGTTCTCACATATTCGTTGACTCTCGCTCAAACTGTGATAGTTCTCACATACTAGTTGACTCTCGCTCAAACAGTCACACTGTGATAACAAATCGATCGGGCATCATTCTTCAAAATCACGATCTTTCAACTGGGCGCAAGCAATGAAACAAAGTCACATTTGTCTGCTGAATTTGGCGGTGATCTAAATTAAAACAGGACATGGCAAAGGAAGATATTTTTTTCCTTCACTGCATTTCTGCAATTCTAAATCCTTACTGGCCTGTCTGCGCATTTAAGTCACCAATCTCGTCTCTCAATCAAATGTCCTAATCTCGTAAATCTTTCAGTCATGAATCCCGTCTCTCAACCAAATGTCCAAATCTTGTACATCTTTCAGCAACGAATCTTGTCTCACAAACAAATGTCCCAGTCTCATACATCTTTCAGCCACGAATCTTGCCTCTCAATCAAATGTCCAAATCTCGTACATCTTTCAGCCACGAATCTCAAATATCTTTCAGCCACGAATCTCGTCTCCCAAGCAAAAGCCCCCAATTTCACACACTTGTAATCACACAAGTCGCCTTGCAACTCTGTCTGGTACACCTTTCAGTCACGTATCTCGTTTCACCATCCAATCTCGTGCACTTTTTAGTCACGTATCTCGTTTCACCATCCAATCTCGTGCACTTTTCAGTCACCGTATCTCGTTTCACCATCCAATCTCGTGCACTTTTTACTCACCTATCCTGTCTCCCCACCCACTTCTCGAACCTACTACTAACAATTCCTGCCTGGTTATCAGAACACAGCTGACTGAAGAGATGGTCTGGTCAAATCAAAGCGTAGATATTTTATTTCTACGGACATTAGCTAACTAATAAATACAGAATATCGTTGTGAAACACAGACTAAATAACTAACTGTGCAACGAACGGTCAACATAGAAAATGAGGAGGGGGGGGGAGTGTAATAATTTTCATTCAAATATCAATCCGAAATAACCTTCACTTCTTCACTAATCAACTTCAATATTACAAAAGTTGCAGATTCTATTTTTTAAATATATATATATATACAGTATTTAAATACGATTTTCTTAACCTGATTCATCTTTGTTTGCTTGATTATTCTCTGCTATTTTATACGACAACCATGGAAAGCAAATACAAATACCCCTGACAACTAATATAAATGATAGAAAACTTGAAACTCAAAAAAAAGAGCTTAGTGGTACTAAATGAATGTGAGTAAAAAATTATATATATATATATATATATATATATATATATACATATATATTTCTGAGTTAGCGTGTTTCTTTTATCTTGCATTTCTCTGTGGCTGCTTGATAATAGACAAATGTCGTCCGCAAAGTCTAGGTCCTCCATCACTGTTCAAGGGTCCATTGCAATCCTCTGCGTTGCCTCCTTCATTAACCAGTCTAGTGCCAAGATAAATAATGTTGGTGATAGTACACATCCCTGCTTCACTCCTGTTTATACCTTAAAGGTGCTGGAGGTATGTTCTCCACAGATCACTTTGCAAACAACATAGGACTAAAGATCAACGTAGGAAACAAAGCTAATGAAGCAAAATGTGAACAACAGAAATGTACTCAGAGTAGACAGCAAGTTAGTGGAGGAAGTCAATGAATTTGTATACCTTGGCAGTAAAGTAGCAGAAAATTGAGACAGCATAGAGGACATCAACAGCAGACTTACTAGAGCAAACCAGGCTTTTGCAATGCTGCAGACTATATGGAAATCTAAAAAAACTAAGCATAAATACGAAAATCAGGATATTTAAGAGTAATGTTCTAAGTGTACTACTCTATGGAAGTGAATGTTGGAAAATCACCAAAACCATGGAAAACAAGTTGAATTCTTTCCAGACTAAATGTTTAAGAAGAATTAGAAAAATATTTTGGCCAAACACCATAAGAAATAACATCTTGTTGGCAGAGATGCAGATGAAGCCACTGACAGCAATTATTGAGGAAAGACGCTGGCGATGGCTGGGACATGTGCTCCGAATGACTGACAACTCACTACCAAAAATAGCACTAAGATTATAGCACCACAGGGGAACAGAAGTAAGGGTAGACCAAAAGAGACATGGAGAAGAACAACAGAAAGGATATTGAGCAATACAGGGCTCATCTGGGCAAGAGCAGAAAAAAAGGCAAAGGATAGGCATTTGTGGAAAACCCTTGCGGAAGCCCCATGTGCCCTGGGCACTTAAAATTCAGATATATATATATATATATATATATATATATATATATATCCGAAGGAACCGGAGAAGGTGGGAGGGAAGGAGATAAAGAACGTTGATACTGCCTACAGAAGAGCGATTAATATCATAGAATTATTAATCTGAAATATTTATGGAAGCTTTGTTTCAAAAACAAAAATAATATAAATGAATCAATTATAAGTATATAGTTTTGTTGCACTTCTTCGATATTAACAATTTTACTCCACTGAATAAGATAAATAAAGACATGACGTCATTTTCCGGTACAAACACAGCGCTTGTGTGTGTGTGGGGGGGGGGGCGGGTTTGCGCGCGTTTTAGATGTTTGTTTCGTAATCTGTCACTGGAAAGCGAAATGAGGCATATCTCTCTCTCTCTCTCTCTCTCTCTCACACACACACACACAACACACACACACACATTTTTAAAATTTATATGCAGCATCAAACAACAAAGCCCTTACAAGACTTTACGACGGCGCGCTTTGAAAGCAGACATCATAAGAAGGTTCGTGGGTTTTACTTTATTTTACATTACTCGTGCCACGTCTTTATCCTGCAAACATTTCAGTCCTATTTAGTATTTTACTTCATTCAAGAAGCCAAAATGTCTACCTATTTTATTCACAAAAAGGGAAAAGGGGGAGGGGGGTTGTGGCAAGTAACAGGAAGAAGATAAAATGAGTTCAACCTACGTTCTGGACACAGCCGTGCACAGACATCCTCGACGCTGTATTCTGCCGACTCCTGGAAGTACTTCATTGATTGGAGTTATCTCCCACTTGACCGGCAATGTTAAATACTGAACACGACGACTACGTGTGCTTCTAGCACTCGCATCGAGCTTTTAAAAGAAGACCTGGGTAACTCCTCGGAGGTTTTACTGTCACACTTTTAACTGTTTTCTTTTCTACCATGACTAGCAAGTATGTGGCCCTGTTATAAAATAATTCTTCGACGAATAAAAAAAAAATAATAATAAAGACAACACAATTATTTCAGTTGAAAATTGATGTGAGCATTCAAAATTGACCTCTGAAGGGAATGGAAGCGAAGAAAAATAGCTGTAATTGTAGACAAGCATAGGTAAGGAGGATGCTTAATATACAAGAACAGCCATTTTATTCATGTGCATATTTGGGAATGAATGTGTGCATCAATACATGCACGCATGCATGCCTGCAAACATACATACATACATAATACATTATTTACACTCATACATCGTATATACACATACATACATACATATACAACGAGGAGAAGAGCACAGCCATACAGTTGCCTGGTCATGTGCGCCTATGACAAAGCTAACTAATATGTACAAAACGGTTCACTTCGACAGTCAGTTCTCCTTATAAACTGCAGCCTAACTGGTTTAACAGTGACACGTATAGTGTGTGTGTGTGAGAGAGAGAGAGAAAGAGAGAGAGAGACTTTGCGGGAAGCGAACATATTTACTCTCTCAGTCCATGCTCTATCAAAATAAATTTTGATGAGAAATTCTGGTTGAAAGAAAATGGAAAGAATTTACTCTATAATTTAAAAGTATGAGCTGGGTTTCGAAATTGCGCTTCTTTCCATTTTATCTAGACTTTGCCTAAATGTCGCTCTCAGCATTGATTCACACTGGTGCTCAAGATCTACCACATCTGCCACTGTTGTTCAGTCCGTCAGCCAGCCAGCCTGTCAGCCAGCCAGGAACTTTGCCTCCCTAACATCTCTAGGCCTTTCGGTTGTAACCAAGATGCCCTGCTTTGATGCGTCCATTCGCAGACCATCACCGATGTCTTGCAGCCATCTTCGCCTTGCTCTTCATCTCTTTCATTTTCCCATTATGTACCCTTCATAGTTGCAATACTACCCACGAATTCTTCCTGACTATTACCAAAAAAAAAAAAAATCCACAGCAAACCCATTCGCCCAGAGGCCGACACAACAATCAGAGTTAAATGGAAGGGGCCCACTAATTTCACTTGATGAGATAAACCCACAAAGATCTCATGACGTTTACAATAAATGTTTTGAATTTTCTCACCTTTCTGGACGACACACCTGGTGACAAAATGTTCAGCTGTTCACCGCTGTCTGAACGAGCAGCGTTAGTTAGTATCGATCACTGAACACAGCCCCCTGAACTTGTTCAGAAAACAATGAAAGAAAGTAAACTTTAGTTTCCCTTATTTCTGGCAGAATGATCAAATTCGATGTTTATTATAAGGCAACTCGGGTGTCTGAGAGGCGAAGTGGTTAGTGCACTGCTCTCATGGCGAAGGTCAGGGGGTTCGAATCCAGCCGGAGGCACCCCAGTCACCCAGCTGTAGAAATGGGTACCCGACTTCTTCTGAAGTTGAGGAAGGAAAGGCGGCCAGGCGTGGTAATGACCAAATCCCCCTGTAGTGTGCTGACAGGTCAAGGAAGATATGGGCACTAACACCATATCCCTATGTGCCTCTAAGGCATGACAGCATTACCTTAACTTAAATAAGGCAACTCGAGACCTCAGCCGTTGCTTACCAACATTAACACTATAAGCAGTCATCAATGAGAGCGTTTGCACCACAAATTTATGACACGTGGTGGTACAGAACAAAAAACTATTGGAAGACCTCGGCTATCTGAGAAGAACATTTACTTTCTGCGACAAGAAAATAGGAAGATTTTTTTTAAAAAGATCAAATTAAAGGAAAATTACCTTCATATTACCTTCATATCTCGATATCTTCATCGATCCATATGATAAAAAAAATAGGAAAAAAATACAGAATCTATTGACTCGTGTAAACAACGCTATCTAAACATTACTTACTGGACGTGCGAGAAAGCGCCGACGCAGAGTGACCTTACACATTTAAATAAATCTGTAAGGTGAAGGTAAAGGTAGTCGCATATAATGCCGCAGAGATACCCAGCGATATGGTAGTAGTGCTCATGTTTTTCTTGATATTTTGGCACATTACTGAGCGGTGTGGTCAGCATCGCGCTGGCCCGCCTCGGCAGCGAAGTGCTCAGTTGACTTACCTCTGATGACGAAGGTCGGCGGGTTTGAATCCGGTTAGAATTTAACCAATCGCTCAACCGTGAAATGGGTATTTGGCTTCTTCTGAGGGTTGGCTAGGAAATGCGGCCAGGCTGCCAACATCGCCCTCAAGTGTGCCGACAGGTCAAGGAAAATACTCACCATATCCACCAGGCGCGTTTTAGCACGGTAGGTATAAAACTGACGTTATCTTTTAAGATAAACGCAGATGACATCAAATGGTCAAACAAGAAATTAGGAACAGTTATAAAGTACTATTCAGTATACACGATGGATCTGGACATATTTCCTCTCTCAACATAAGCTGATAAGAAATATGTACTGTACCATATTAACTTACGGGAAACGGGACAAGCAACATGGGGCACGTGCGGCGTTGTCTTCATTAGTGATGCTAGTCAGTGCGCGCCCAGCACAGATGGTAGCTAAGAAACGTGTGGCGACTACTACTGCAGTTTGTGGAAGCGAAACGCCGGGTTATCGTTCTTTATAGTCGCCACCATCATCAGGTGCTGCGACGGTATGCGGTGAATATCGTGCTTCTCAACATATTTCATTTCTTGACGTTGCCCCTGTAGACCAGTGCGTATTTTTTAAACACCAACGCTGCCGCGTTATCACTCGACCTTCCTGTCTGACTGTTTCTGCTGTTATGATGTTTAAATCCCCGCCTACTCCTGCTAACTCCTCCCTTTTCTCAATATTATCAACGTGTGCTGAACGTCTATTTTCTTACAGTTTTAATTTCACTCCTGTTCCTATCTGATTTAGTTAGATGATTCACGTGAAACCTAATTTTACAAGCCATCATGGCCCAGGTCTCGAAGTTCTATTTCAGGAAAACATGTTTTTAAAAACTAAAAACACACACACACAAAACTAAAACAAAAAAAAAAAACAAAAATAAAAAACAAAAAATCCCATGGGGACAACGAGATTCAAATCTCAGCTATAATAATTGGCAAGGAGACAGCTTTAGCTTGGGATGAACATGCTGAGAATACAAGGTCTGAAGTTTTAATTTCATTTGTTTTTTTCCTTATGGTGTCCACAGTTTGAAGAATGTGCAAGGATAAAAAAATACACATATTAAAATTCGTATATTCTTGTGTTAATGCTAACAAAATTCCAGTACAAATCCTGGCTTTACTTGCAAAGCGTCAAACAGATGAGAAAAGAACAGCACAGAGTCGCTCTCAGTTGAGGAGCAAAAAACTATATTATTAATAATATACATAACACTCTTGTTTTTGATAGACGCTAGTGCTGCTTTTTTTTCCTTCTAGAGTTTTCTTGTTGTTTTTGTAGCTACTGTTTTTTTTTAAACGTTGGCACACTTGCTGTGGCAGTGAGTATTAGAAACAATGATGAAATGTCTAATGAATAACAGAAGCCTAGCTCTACATTCAAAACTTCAGACTTGTTTAGAAGTGAAATGTATAGACTAGGAAAAAAGTGGGAGCAGCTTTATTACTTAACGATTACCAAGTTGTGACGTTTCGGCGTGAGCATTAATCATACAAAAACATACAGGACGAAGAAACAGAGAGAGGAGATAAAATATAGATTCACATGAATGCTATTTTAAAAAATTAAAAAGAATAATGAACAGAGCACTTAGTTGTAACTGTAATATGTGGCTTGTTCAACGCTGTGTCTCAGAAATGAGCATTGTAGGGCTTAGAGACTGTTTAAATGGAGACCTGTGATGTGTGG
Organism: Achatina immaculata; assembly: GCA_009760885.1. Lineage (NCBI taxonomy): Eukaryota > Metazoa > Mollusca > Gastropoda > Stylommatophora > Achatinidae > Lissachatina > Lissachatina immaculata. The sequence goes on from CM019713.1 coordinate 3,219,908, forward strand.
TCGGTGGGTCGTAACTGGGGGTGGTGGGTTGGGAAACCGTGGAGGGGATAGAGAGTGGTACAATGTTAACCTAGCCAGGAGAAGGTGAAATAGATGATTACAGTTAGGGTAGAGGGGTTGTAATATGATGCTGTGAGGAGGTTCTGAACTATGTGAAGGGAGTGGAACTTAGTAGAGAGGGATTATAATTGTTGAAAAGGAAAATGTTAGGTGTAGCTGAATAAAAAGTTTAACCCGTGTGTTTCCAGCGTCCCATACTCCTGAATGTAGCGGTTCTCAAGCGCTAGGCGGCTTGTGTCATCTGTGTTTTAAGGTTTGATGTTTTTGTATGATTAAGGCTCACGCCGAAACGTCACAATTTTGTAATCGTTAAGTATTAAAGCTGCTCCTACTATTTTCCTAGCTTACACATTTTGGTATCACAGCCTTTACTGCAGTGCTTCGTGTATAGTTGTATACTTATACACTAATTGCTGTTTAGAAGTGAGTACTGAACACTTTCTTGTATGTTTCTCTGGCGCGAGCAGCGTATTTTGTATATGAGATCACTACTTAATGCATCTTCACTGTCTCCGCAATACAATGAACATTAAGTGTCACGGTACAGTAACAAACTATGTGATGTTGCTATGTGATGCTGCTATGAGTTGCTGCTATGTGATGCTGCTATGTGATGCTGCTATGAGCTGCTGCTATGTGATGCGGCTATGTGATGCTATGTGATATGCTGACGTAAATGCTAACAATTCCTTCAAGAGTGCCCAAACCATGAGACCTGGGACGTGAGGTATGGCTTGAGCTTGGGGCGAAAGCTTTGGGGCTCTTATCAGGACATGGAGAGGACTGCAGGCGTTGTCCTGTCGACAGAGACCTGGATATGATGTTACCAACAACCTCGAGCACAGAAGAAGAACGCCAACAATACTCGGTAGTATAAGATCAAGACGGCTTGGGTGTGCAGGAAGAACGGCCGACGACATATCTTTAAACAAATACTATGTGACAAAATTATGAAGAGAATGGGGCCATCGTGAATGGCAAAAGGTAACCATGTCATGCCTTAGAGGCACATAGGGATATGGTGTTAGTGCCCATATTTTCTTTGACCTGTCAGCACACTAGAGGGTGATATGGTCAGTATCACGGTGAATGGCAAAACTAAGATAAAAATGAAATCTGTAAAGAATCTATTAGCCAGGAGGGCCTGGGAAGGACTGACAGAAAGCCATGACGGGGGCGACTGTCATGGTGTTCTGAGGAGGAAATGAAGGCCAAACTCGAGAGAGAAGACACAAGAGTAAAGTGACTGGATTTTATCATGTAATCGTAGCTTGCTGCTACAATACTTATAACCATCAATAGAAACCTAGTTCCTTGCGGTAAGGATTCATGACCTTACAACGAATAAATTTAGTCACACAACTCCACGAGGCTGCCAACAACCATCGTCCATTCCCTACATATGTCTCGTGTATATCCTTCTCCAATCCTTCTATTACCCATCTTTTCGTCTAAAGTAATAATAAGCCTAATTCCATTGCCTTCCTGCTCTCTTCTGTTCTCGTGCTTCTGCTTTCCCCCCCTGCATCATCTCACTTTTTTTTCTTAAGCCAATCTACATCAATTACGAGGCTGACGCAGGTTTCCTGGGACACGTAACGATTGGGGGGGGGGGGATGGAGTGAAACTGAGGTAATGTATCATCCCTGTCAAATAATACTTCGTCCTGCAGAGCGAAAGAAGCATTTCTAAGGTCCTAGAATGCAACATCAGACTAGGTTCATTTGAAAAAAAAAACACCAACAAAGTTTTTAACATTTGGATTACTGAATTAATGGTAACCAATTCTTCTGGCGATCCTTGTTGCAAATGGTAGCCAATTTCGTGTGAGACTAGTGCGAGGTAGTTCAGAACAGAGCGGCCTGCTTCCCTTTCATAAAAAAGTGACAAATTTGTGCCATTGTGTCAGGTATACAAGTGTATTACAAAATCGATGTCCACAATAAACAATATATTGGCGTCAATAACTAAAATGTAGTCTTGTAGCACGTCCTGGAGGAATATAATGGATCTGGTGTTAGTTCTCGTGTTATTCTGTTTTCCCTTCGTTGACGTGTCGGGATTCTAGAACAGTGGTTCTCAAGCAGTGGTGAGTTTTAAGGTTTGGGGTGGAAGGGGGCCCATATGCTTTCGTTGATCTGTCGGGATTCTAGAACATTGGTTCTCAATCAATGGTGAGTTTCAGGGTTTGGGATGAAAAGATGAGAGGGGTTGGGTTGGGGAAGAGAACTGGGACAGGTTCAAATTGTTTGAATGCACATTATTCTGAGTCAGAAGTCTTTGAAAGGAGGGTGGTGGTGGTGGTAGGTGGATGGAGAAGACATAATAAAAAGGTGCATGGGGCAAAAAAAGTTTGAAAAAATCTGTTCCAGAGAGTGATGTGGCCAATATTAGGCCTATTGCTGTCTTTCCTTTCCCAACTCAATGACTAGCCGAGTACCCGCTTCCGCATCATCATCATCATCATCATCGCCTTTCACCACCACCCCCCCCCCACACCCTTGAGAGTATAGGCCACGGATAAAGGCTCTCCAGTCATCCCTGTTCTTGGAATTATTCTCTGGTTTCTTCCATGTGTATCCCTTGTCTCTGACCACTGTCATAATTTCTCTTCTCCAAATAAAGTCTAGGTCTTCCTCGTTTTCTATTTCCTTGAGGATTCCATGTCAGTGCCTGTCTTGCTATGCTGGTGTCGGGTTACTTCAACACGACATTCACATACTGATAAATATTATTTTCAAAGGTAACACTGGTAACATATTCGGCCCCCAACTGTAAAGCTAAATGTAAGTTTTAAGTGTGTGTTTACTACAAAAAGAAAAAAAAAAGCACGGCTAGCAAAAACAGCAAAAAAGAATCACGATTTGTTTTGGTTTTTTTTTTCTTCGCGCGTCAGGGAGTGCTAAATTACTGCACCTATCACTGCGAATATCGATCTCACCGTTCTTTCGACCTCATCAATGCCCGTGAGCAGACCTCTCTATTGATTGCCCGGCCACCCAAGGTAATTTTTGTGTGGAGTGCCTGGATGCTGTGGACTGACCCTGGTGTGTGTATACTTGTCGATTATGTAATTGTAGGTGTGAGAAATCGTGTGCGGAGTTTGTGTAGGAAAAGGGGAGAAGAACATAATTATGCATGTACAAACACGTAATATTTCAACAGTATGAGATATTATCAGTGATATGAATGCTTGTTTTAAATGATTTAAAAGGACAAAAAAGGAGTGTGTAAATATAGGGGAGAACTAGAAGATGCAATAGGATCTGAAGATCAACGATATCACCGTATATTTTTCTTGCCATTTCGCTATATCCCAAATTATACAGAAGCAGAGAGCTCTCTAGAAACTCGCAAAGCTTTCAATGTTCTTTTTTTTTGTCTTTTTATTCTTAAAAATGTTCTGGCCCACGTGTTTTTTAAACCACGTCTTTGATTATTCTCTCATAGAGGAGTTCAGTTTGGGAGAAGAGAGTTCTTCGCCTTCTGGTGACGCTACATGAAGGTTCCATCTCTTTGTGGTTTACTCAACTCTCTCTCTTTCTCCCTCTCTCTCTCCCTCTATCTCTCTTCCCCTCCTCTCTCTCTCTCTCTCTCTCTCTCTCTCTCTCTCTCTCTCTGTCTGGCGGTTTGGAATCACAAGGCATTTAAGTGGTTCGGTTCTCCAAGTTCACAGGTGCTATCTTTCCGCATGAGATTACTCCTGAGATTTGCATTACATCTCGGTGATTAATCACAGACGGTTTTATTTGGGCTCACAGAGTCAGTGAGTTCCACAGCGCGGTCATCTAAACTGCCACTTTTTGGATCTCTAGTATATCATGTCTCTGAGGGACTGTTTTATTTTCCCTTGGAGACATTGCTTATTATGTCTGTCATCTACAATACGTATAGCCCTAAATTTTTTTTTCCCATTTAATTCATTTTTCTTGTGGTCTCTCTTTCCAGTTTGTTTCCCCTGCCTGCGTTTACGGACAGCTCTCGGTACGTAAAATCGTTATACGTAAATCCGTATTTGAGAAATAGCTCAAGTCATCAGCATGTATAGGCGACAGCACTTCGAAAGGGGAGATGCTGTCCGGTTTACTCAGGTACAGCTGCCATTAGGCTGAACAGACCTGAGGGCCCGGAAGGGCAGGGGGCCCGGCGTCAAGGTATATAACTAGTATGAACGTACTGCCTGCTATGTTATCCCAAAAGAGCTGATTTATCGGTTATATTTGGTCTGTGTAACACACAGTCATATGGTAACAGCACGAGATCACAATTTAAGGGGACTCAGGCCACCCGCAGCTGGGCACTATATGTTGGAAGAGGTGGGGCCCCTACTGGGTGTAGACTAGGGCCTTGTGGTGGTCGCTGCTAAAGATAATTCACGAGATCTAGGGCGGGCACAAAAAAAACAACCAACATACGTAAAAACTGACTTACATAAAGGGCTGTAGAATGTATTCATCACGGAAATCAAGTTCTGTCCGTATGCTATGAAATGAATATAGATTACGAAAAGACGCTGTAAGTTTGCCCCCGGTTTCCGAGGTTTGACGAGCAAGGTGACATGTAGGATGGAACCTGGAAAACAAAAGTCGTCTGATCTCAATCCTGAAACCTACTTACCTACCACAGGGTGGGGACGACTTGATGTACGTCGAGTTATAGCCTAACTACCACTCTTATCCGGACAGCGGGGCCTCTTTGATCTCGGCCATCTCGTAACTAGCGGGTCTAGTTCTGAGCGGCAAACGGGAGTGAAGAATTGCTGTTAGAACTGGGGTTCAGTCCAGCTACCAGTCAGCCAAGCGAGAAATGGTAGACATTAAAACGTGTGACATTAACAAGTATTTTGTTTTAAAATCTCTCTCAGCCAGACCGTGGGCTTGGTACATTCACGCCGACTTCAATACACCGCGTTACTGCTTTCATTTCCAGATATTCTTTACAAGTGAATAACAGTGATGGATATACATACAGATAGCCATACCAAAGACTGCTTTAAAATGAAATCAGTACACAATAAAGTGAAATTATATACATAAGAATCGTGAAATTACTTACAAATTTCCACGCTGGAAATACAGTATTATAAAATTCGCAATGGACCTATTTTTACAGGTAATCTCTTGTGCTAGCGAGATTCACAATCTGCAACAAGATTTTCTATATGTTGTTGATTTCACAATGTGGCTGCGATAGACACACACAAAAAAAAACTGGACCTGTTTCTGTGTTGTTTCTTGATGTAAGGAGTGGAAAAATAAGCAAGCAGTGACCCGGTTTGATTGGAAATCCCACTGGCCAGAGACGGCCACGTGTGAATGGAAAATCCTCAGTCCTTCGAGTCCGTCGCTGACCAGGTATATAAGACAAAAAGAGAGAAGTTTAAAGCGCGGATAAGTTGAGCACGTAAAAAGTCCAGCGACCAGTCGTGGACGAAGGATGATTCGATAGATGGAGGCTGACGTGTATAGTTTAGTATGTGCATTGTAATCAGGATTGAAATCATATTATTCTAGGAATCTTTTTTATGAATCAATAACGCGTGTGGAAATGTATAATTATATGGACATCATGTGCATAGGATTCGTTGATTTGTGTTGCCTTATGCATCAGAATTTTGTAAATACAAGGATCGTGATTTTATAAAAAAAAGGATTGTTGTTTCGTGGTCCTGTTATTTACATGTAAGGTGTGAACGTATGGTCTAGTCATCCTTCCACCACTCAGTACGACGGCGGCCAGACAGAATAAAAGATTGAATAATAATTCACGTCAGTAAAAAGCAAATATAAAATATAAATATCAGTATAAATTAATAAATACTACATTGATCTTACAAGACAACTCTTAAGGGTTTCCATTTTCCTCATTCGTTACTTTATTTGTGTGGCGCTATGTGCATAATTTTTTTTTATTTTCCTCATTCGTTACTTTATTTGTGTGTGCTGTCTGCATAATTCCCACAAAAAGTGTGTTTCTAAATTTACGTGGATTAACCGTTGCAGCTCAGTCTTCCCCCATTCAGGAATCACACAGGCTTTATAGCAATGACAGAATTACCGTTTAGAGCAAATATGGCCAGGCTATTTAGGCCAGCAAACCAGAATTGGCTAAAACTTGTCCTGTCTCTCTGCTGAGAGCTCCTAGTAACAAAGTTTGCTCGCCTTATCTCGCCTTCCACTCGTGGTCTTCAAGCTAGCACCGTCACCTATTAAAACAAAAACATCGTGTGGAACTGGTTAATAGGTTAAAAATCCCCACAGCACTGCTTGCTGGGATTCTACTCGTGAAACACACTGTTAACAGCAGGATTTAACTGTTAATTTATCCCTTTTTGTTTTCCCCCGTGGAAGATCAGAAACAGCGGTGGCGTTACACCAGCCACGTTATGTTTATGAGCAGTCTCGGTATGGGCATTTAAAAGAGGTTTAACTTTAATTCCTCGGCAACTGCTTCCCGGTAAAGATATTAAGCATTTTACTACTAGGGAGAAATAAGAGAGTTCTGCCTTGTTCCTAGGCGGTGCTGTATGTAGTGTGGGTGCCAGTATTTTTTCCCCTTTCTCATTCAGCACGTTAGGGGTGATGTGGTCAGCAACACACTGGCCCGCATTTTCACTCCCAGCACCGAGAGGAGGGGGTGCCCAGTTTATAGCAATTAAGCTGACTGGGTCGTCTCTGGGGACAGTCGAACAGCAGCCATGAGAAGCGGAGACTTTAGATCCTGTTAGTCGAACAACAGCCATGAGAAGCGGAGATTTTAGATCCCGTCAGTCGAACAACAGCCATGAAAAGCGGAGACTTTAGATCCCGACAGTCGAACAACAGCCATGAAAAGCGGAAACTTTACATCCCTACAGTCGAACAGCAGCCATGAAAGGCGGAAACTTTAGATCCCCATAGTCGAACAAGAGCCATGAAAATCAGAGACTTTACATCCCTACAGTCGAACAGCCACGAAAGGCGGAAACTTTAGATCCCCATAGTCGAACAACAGCCATGAAAAGCAGAGACTTTACATCCCTACAGTCGAACAACAGCCATGAAAAGCGGACATTTTAAATCCTAACAGTCGAACAACACTCACGAGAAGAGGAGACTTTAGATCCCTACATTCGAACAACAGCCACGAGGAAAAAAAAAACAGAACAAGACTTTGTATATTTTTCCCGGTCTATGATCCACTGCGCAGCGTTCTTCCCAGTTACTCTTCCTTGATGTACCCTTGAGAGGTATGTGGAGGTATACACGAAACATTGCCAGTCAAGGTTAGTATTCTGGTAACGTCAAATATATCAGCGTACCCGTAAAAAATTTAGACCGCACAACTACCTTGTGCATATCTTCACGAACATCCCTCAACAGACGCTGACTACCTGCTGATCCATGGACATCCCCGTGTCTAACACAATTCTTACCTGACATACACCGAAAAAATACATACCACGGCGATCTAGGATCAACAATTAACAAATACATCATCCACACTAACCACACAGGACTAAGATAACCTTACGACTTTTTGTAAGTGTCTCAGATACAGTGAGTGGTCTGTTAAGAGGCTACACTGTGTGAACGGCCTCTCGAAGCTCAGAATAGTGTACGGATTGTGGGCGGAGCGATGCGTTCACGTAATCCGGGGGTAGAAGGCCTATATAATGGAAATGCATGGTGGGAAAAGGACAGCAAAAAACCAGAGGACATGGCAGGGGCTGAATTCGTTTCGTCTGTGTTACCTCAGCCGACCTCATAATGTTGGATTATAATGTACTGTGGATTATATAACATGTCGTGAAATCATAATGTGCTGTTGGATTATTGTCATTATCGTCGTGTGTGGAGATTTCGGTGATGATTCCTGCTGATATATAATTAGTGCGTTGGCACAAGGGAAGACTTATGTGTCATTATTTCAGTGCGTTGGCATACAAGAGGAGTTATATGTCATTATTTCAGTGCACTGGTACATGGGAGGAGTTATGTGTCGTATATTAGTGCACTGCCACACAAGAGGAGTTACATGTCGCGATATTTCGGTGCGTTGGCACGAGAGGAGTTAATGGTCATGATAGTTCAGTGCGTTGGCACAAATATGGAGATGATGTGTAGTGTGTGGGGGGAGGGGGAATTCATAACAGCAGTTGCTGGAATATGTTAATCAGTGCGTTGGCACCATTTTAAGATGAATATATGTTTTGCTTATGAGGGCCAGGAGAGACCAGGACAGCCGGCCCACATGATTCAGTTACACATTAGAGTATTACGCATTATATATTTATAACACATGTGTTCATTCATGAAGATATATGTTGATATCATGTGCATGTAATGTTGTGTGACGTGATATGGTATGTAATGTGTTAAATAAATATCGATCTGTTTTGAATGCTTGACTTTGTAATGTGTAATAAATGTCATGTCATTTGTATGAATGACTCGCATACACCATCCTTGAGGGAGGGATGGGAAGAACCTGGGGTTGTAGATTTGATATATTTATTCCTGGCCACCCAGTACGGTAGTACATAGGCCATGGATTTGGGGTTGCAGTGGGGTCTCAGGTCCTGCCCCTCCCCTAAAATGTCCCCAATGTGGACTTGGCACCCCGCTAAATTTACAACTGTGCGACTTTGAAAAACTCATATGAGTGCTGTCATCATGTGGCATGTGTGTGTGTGTGTGTGCGCGTGCGCTCGCGTGGGTGTGTGCGTTGGGGGGTGGGTTGAGTTTCTATTAATTTTTTTATTTGTTCTTCCAAAACGAGGATTTGTGTAATAAAAGTTATATATTTTTATGTGTTCTATCTCTCTAGTGAAGACTTTGCAGCACTCTCCCTCTCTCTCACTCTCTCCCGTGCTTCCTCTCTCTCTCTCTCTCTCTCTCTCTGGAGACGTACATGAAATAATTTTGGCACTGCTTTCTCTTTCTCTACTGGGATGTACATGAAGACTTGTTATTTTCATTAAACCCTCTCTTCCATATCTCTCTCTCTCTCTCTATCTCTCTCTCAGTCTATGATATTACTTGTTCTCTGCTGAGACAGACCTAAGAAGGTGGCTGGACTAAACGAGTAGAAGTAAAAACGAGCTCTGTTTGTGCACGTCCACACCAAGAACCTGAACTCTGAGAAGAGGGCCAGTAACTCTGTGTGTGTGTGTGTGGGTGTGCGCGTGCGCATGTGTGTTTGTGTGTGTGTATCTCCGACTGAGTTTTGGGGATTGTATTCAACATTATGGATTTGTAGATGTCTGCTTGTTGTGTTGTCTATGTTTCTATGGTGCTGTGTATAATTTCTACGCTGGCTGCAGCTGTTCTGCATTCCTAGAAAATATTTGTTCTGTTTCTTGTGTGGGCATAGGCAGCATCGTGTCATATTTCTGTATGTTTGTCCGTGTGCGGTGTGTGTTATATTTCTGTATGTTTTTCCGTGTGGAGTGTGTGTTATATTTCTGTATGTTTGTCCGTGTGGGGTGTGTGTTATATTTCTGTATGTTTGTTCGTGTGGGGTGTGTGTTATATTTCTGTATGTTTGTCCGTGTGGGGTGTGTGTTATATTTCTGTATGTTTGTCCGTGTGGGGTGTGTGTTATATTTCTGTATGTATGCCCGTGTGGGGTGTGTGTTATATTTCTGTATGTTTGTCCGTGTGGGATGTGTGTTATATTTCTGTATGTTTGTCCGTGTGGGGTGTGTGTTATATTTCTGTATGTATGTCCGTGTGGGGTGTGTGTTATATTTCTGTATGTTTGTCCGTGTGGGATGTGTGTTATATTTCTGTATGTATGTCCGTGTGGGGTGTGTGTTATATCTCTGTATGTATGTCCGTGTGGGGTGTGTGTTATATTTCTGTATGTTTGTCCGTGTGGGATGTGTGTTATATTTCTGTATGTTTGCCCTGATGGCTGTACAGGAGGTGATGACAACAGATGAAATGGCTACGCAGGCCAGAGATATCTTAATAACAACAGCTAAAGACATGGTTCCAGTAAATAAAACACAAAAGAATGGAGGGACTACAGCAGGCACACTAGAACTGATAAAACAAAGTAGAGAAATGAAGACGCAATGGAAAGTGACAAACAACAACAAACAGGAATATAAATCTTTAACAAAAGAAGTACGAAGAAACATAAGAAAAGACACACACACACACAAAAACAATACATACAAGATTGTTGTGAACGAATAGAAGAACATCAGAAGTGTGGAAGAGATAGTGAAATGTTTAAAGAAATGAAGACACTGACGAAAAATGTCACACCTAAGCTAAATGTAATTTGTGATGAGATGGGGAATACCTTGACAGAGACAGAGGAAATTCTAGAAAGATGGAAGGAATATTGTAGAGGAATGTATGAAACAACTGACTGTGAAAGCGTAAATCTACAGTGTGAATTATTATTTGAGGAGAAAGAACCCGAACCAATAATAGAAGAATTTTTATGGGCAATAAAGAATCTGAAAAATGGTAAATCACCAGGATATGATGAGATAACAGCTAAACTTATTAAAGCAGGAGGAAAGGAATGTGCAACAATCTATCATGCACTATGTAAAAAGATATGGCATTCTGGTATTTGGCCAAAAGAATGGAAAAGAACTGTATTCATACCACTGCCAAAAAAGGGTAACCTGAAATTATGCATAAACTACAGAACTGATGTCCTGATTAGTCATACCAGTAAAAGTCTGTTAAAAATCATAATGGGTAGACTTCGAAAGAAAATAGAAGTTAATATACTCCAAGCTGGTTTCAAGCAAGGAAGAGGATCAAGAGATCATATATTCAATATAAGATTAATAATAGAGAAATGCAGAGAGTTTAATGTGAATCCATATTTAGCCTTTTATAGACTACTCAAAGGCATGTGATTGTGTACAACACCAGAAACTTTGGGAAATAATGGAAAAAAATGGAATTTCCAACATATTTGATACAATTAACATCACTGCTGTATCTAGACCTAACAAGCAGTAGTAAGAATAAATGGTGAAACAACAACTTGGTTTGACATAAAACAAGGGGTCCGTCAGGGGTGCATATTGTCGCCTTACTTGTATACTGAAAATATAATGAGGAATGTTAGAGAAGATGTAGACAAAGAATATTACGATGCCATAACAATTGGAGGTTATGAAATACCAGAGATTATATATGCTGATGACACAATATTAATGTCCACAACATAAAAAGGAATGGAAAAACTAATTATGTCAGTCTGTAAGAACAGCGAAGAACAAAACCTCTATCTTAATGCAATATAAAACTAAACTGATGACAACTGACAAAACAAACAAGGCAGCTGAAATAAGTATCAATGTGGAAAAACTGGAAGAAGTGGAGAGTTTTTAACATCTTGGATTACTACTAACTAATAGTGGAGATACAATGAGGGAAATTAAAAAGATGACATCTTTCGCTCTTCAGAAAGCAAAACAACTAAAGAATCTGTGCAGAGGAGCAGATAGAACCACAAAAATAAGATTTTTAAGGGCATACATCCTTCCCATCGCAACATATGCCTGTAAGACGGGCATATTTATATTTACATTTAACAAAATAGCTGAGAAACGCGTAAATGCCTTTGAATGTAATTGCTACAGAAGAGTTCTTCAAATATCATGGACACAAAAAAGAACAAATATATCTTTACTACAAGATACTCTATTGAAGAAGGCTGGCCAGTAAAGAGTATTAAAGAGAGAAAACTTAAATATTTTGGACACATTAAACGTCAGGATAATCTAGAGAAGACGTCTTGGAAGGGTATATAATGGGAAAAAGAAAGAGAGGCAGTCCAAGGCGAGGATGGTTGCAAGACATCGTTGATGATCTGCAAATGGATGTATCAGCAGCAGGCCATCTTGCTCACAACCGAGAGGCCTATAGGAGTGTCGTCTGGGAGGCAAAGTTCCGCAAGGGACATTCAAATGAATGAATGAAGGAATGAATGAATGTTTGTCCATGTAGGCTGAGTGTCATTGCTATGTGTTTGTTCGCGTGGGGTGTGTGTCATATTTCTGTGTGTTTGTCCGTGTGGGGTGTGTGTCATATTTCTGTGTGTTTGTCCGTGTGGGGTGTGTGTCATATTTCTGTGTGTGTCTGTGTGGGTTGGGTTTCATATTTCTGTGTTGTCCGTGTGGGGGGGGGGGGGGGGGGGTGTCATATTTCTGTGTGTCTGTCCGTGTGTGGTGGGTGTCATATTTCTGTGTCTCTGTTCGTGTGTGGTGGGTGTCATATTTCTACGTCTGTCCGTGTGGGGTGTGAGTCATATTTCTGTATGTTTGTCCGTGCGGGGTGGGTGTTATATTTCTGTTTGTTTTTCCGTGTGGGGTGAGTGTCATATTTCTGTTTGTTTGTCCGTGTGGGGTGTGAGTCATATTTCTCTTTGTTTGTCCGTGTGGGGTTGGTGTCATATTGTATATGTATAAGACAGCCTGGTGACTTCACCCTGACAACTTAAAACATATTTTTCCCGTCCGTTCTCTTCTCGCTTTCAGTAGCCTGGACTGTGGATGTAACCAAAACTGAACTGACCTCACCCCGTGACCCGTGATGTGATCGCTTCTCCTACCTCAACCCACCTTACAATTTACCACCGCACCAACCACTTCGCTGACTACGCCCAAAGAACAAAAAATCGTTCAAAAAAAAAAGACACTAAACAAATATTCGTAAATAAAACTCAATCACTATCAACTTTCTCTAACTTTCTCCATCTCCAAACCTCTGTATTTGTGTACGCTCTGACGTAATCCTGGTTTAATGTATTACTTGCACACGCATCTCTCTCTCTCTCACTCTCTCTCTCTCTCTCTCTCTCTCTCTCTCTCATACCGTGTGTTCGTGTTAGAAGATAGATACTACCGATTCTATGAACCATTAAACTAGTCATAAAAATACAATATAACCGTAACAAATAATTTTTAAAAACCTGAAGTATGTGGGGAAAACAAATTAATCTTTGAGAAAAGGCGAGATTGTACAGCGCCTCTGAAACATTAAAGACTCAATAGATTACTACTGCAGAAAAATTTACTGTAATTCAAAACTCACGATTAAACGTATTTCTCTCAAATATATGAAGAATGGTTGAGACATGTGCTCCGAATGACTGACAACTCACTACCAAAAATAGCACTAAAATGGACATCACAGGGGAACAGAAGTAAGGGTAGACCAAAAGAGACATGGAGAAGAATAACAGAAAGGATGTTGAGCAATAGAGGGCTCACCTGGGCAAAAGCAGAAAAAAAGGCGAAGGACAGCCATTTGTGGAAAACCCTTGCGGAAGCCCCACGTGCCCTGGGCACTTAAGGTTGAGAGAGAGAGAGATATGAAGAATATCGTACGTCAAAATAAACCAACACAGAAACGTTATTATTACTGATACTCTTTCTCATTAAACCGTACCACTTTTAAACTGAACAGGCCAAGGCAATTAAGTCGCAGGCACGCCATTAGCTATCCTTGAGGCCTGAGTGCAGGGCCCAATAATCTAAATCTGTCACCAAGAACACCAACGATAGTGGAAATTATTTCTCACTCACTATTTCACCGTCTTCACAAATTGGCACGACTGGGTTTTGATGTCCTGGGGGGCCTCTTTTTTGCACTAATTTAGAGTGTCATATGTCAAGCTAAATCTCTTATTACTATACTTCTTGTTTCAATATTTACCTAACGTTCGAAAATATAAACGCTTATGACACGGAAGAATAATAATTTATAGTATATGGAAAAGTGAACCTAATCACGCCTATTTATTGAAATATGTATGTATGTATGTATGTTTATAAACATTCACTCGTCTATAATTGTACAGATATGTGCATTACATCTGAAAATATATTACTTAAATGCATATGAGGGCATAGACGCTGTCCGTTTTGGCAATCTGCGATCCATAGCTGACATGCTGGCGTCAGGGTTGGCGAATCATAGCTGACATGCTGGCGTCAGGGTTGGCGAATCATAGCTGATATGCTGGCGTCAGGGTTGGCGAATCATAGCTGACATGCTGGTGTCAGGGTTGGCGAATCATAGCTGACATGCTGGTGTCAGGGTTGGCGAATCATAACTGACACGCTAGCACAGTGGTTCTCAACCCATGGACGCGGTTAAAGGTGGGCCGTGACAGGGAGTATTGTGGACCGCGCTGAAGTCTCAAAGCAGCAAACAAACAAACAAACAACAACAAAAAAGAGAGAGAAAAGTATATACAATAAAAAATTATTCCGCATTTTTCACGCAATGCATAGCGGCAGACTGCACGGATACAAGCCGCAGAATTGTAGGTCGTTTTATTAGTATGTCCGCAGTGCTGCTATTGGAGAAAGGATGGTCCAGACAGCGTTTCTTCCAGCATCATAATTGTGACGTACAGAAAAAGATGGTATCGCTTTTGAAGTGCGACACCGGTGTCTTTCTAACCGCGTTGCTGAAACGTGTAGTTTTACAATGTAATTTTAGAGAACAGTCGGTGTGGATTTTGCGAGAAAGCAGAAGTGAAATATAATTCTCAGCAGTTATTTTTTAGTTTAAAAATCATATTTCGTTGGTTTGAGAGCCGCTATTCGGTCTTGATGTTGTGTGTAATTCGTATTGGATTAATCAACGGATTCCAGTCACCCACGTAGTGATCTTGGATACTTTTCGGATAGCCTTTTTTATTGATTCAACTTTAAAACTGTAGGCGCTAAAATGGATCGATTTGTGAAACGTAAGCCTTCGACTTCGCGCAAACAAATTGATAGCAGTGTCAGCAAAAGTGACTGTGATCGAGACGATGTTAACGTTGATACTTGTAAGAAAACTAAATAAGCTCGAAAATATTATGTGGATTATATTAAGTACGATTTCGTTCCATCAACAAATTACCAAAACCTGTTACAGTGTATTATTTCTTTGCAAATCTTCTCTAATTAGGCAATGAAGCCGACGAAATTGCGTTGTCATCTAACTACAAGACATCCAGATCTACAGAATAAAACCAAAGAAGTTTTCGAACGTAAAGCCGAGGAATATAGTAAACAGAAGACAGTGTTAAAAACAAGAGCCACTCTCAACGAAAAAGCTCTTAAAGCATCGTACCTGACTGCCTAGAGAATAGCAAAATCAAAGTAACCGCACACGATTGGGGAAGATCTTATCATGCCAGCCGCTGTTGAGATTTGTGACCTATTGTTCAGCTCAGAATATGCTACAAAACTGAAAAGCATTCCCATTTCGAACGATACTGCCGGCAGAAGAATATCTAAAATGTCCGAGGACAATGTCGCGCAACTAACTGAACAATTACAATATACTAAGTTTGTTACTCAGTTAGATGAGTCAACTGACATCGCAGACGAGTCACAGCTGCTTGTTTATGTTCGTTATTGTTGGCAAAATAGTAAGCAAGAGGAATTTCTTTTTTTGCAAGTCACTGCCAGCGAGAATGACGGCCGATGAAAGATTTCGTATTTTAAACGATTTTTTCATAACTTTTGGACTGCAGTGGATGAATTGCATCGGTGCAAACACCGATGGTGCTGTCGCAATGACTGGCAGCAACAGTGGTGTTCTAACTTGCATAAAGCAAGTGTCACCCGAGATTGTGGGCACCCATTCCATGATCCATCGTGAGGCATTCGCTTAAAAAAAGTTGAATGAAACTCTGGGATCTGTACTCGAAGACTGTGTTCAGATTGTAAACTTCATAAAAATCTAGAACAGTGAACAGTCGATTATTGTCTCAGCTTTGTATTGATTCAGTTGGAGAACACATGCATCTCCTTTACTGCACTCGGCCGTGCGGTGGCTATCCAGAGGAAAAGTTCTTGCAAGGGTGTTTGAGTTTCGTTTAGAATTGTTGCAGCTTTTGACAGAAGATAATCTCGATCTGGCAGGTAAGGTCGCTGATATTGAGTGGCTTGCCATGCTGGCATACCTTGCTGACATTTTTAGCCTTTTGAACACTTTGAACACATCAGTGCAGGGTAAAGATGCCAGTATACTCAAGACATACAACATAGTTGCAGCCTATAAGAAGAAACTACGACTTTGGCGCACGCGACTCGAGAAGAAATCACAAGGCATGTTTCACTTGTTCTGTGAATTTATAGAGAGCAGTGAAGTTAAAGGCGAAATTCTGAAAGGGGTCACTGGTGTAATAAAAGGCCATCTGACATCTCTTGCTGAATATTTTGACATTCGCTGCTAGCGAGACTCTTCGGATGCCGCGTGTGTGGTGAAACTCCTCCCGGACAATGAAGAAAATGAGGAAAAGCAATCACAGTTGCCGTGTGGCGCGGATGTGAAAAGGTGATGGAAAGAATAAACTGAAGCTTAATCGGTATTGATGGAAAGGATAAACTGAAGCTTAATCGGTATGTCCAGTAGTCTCGCGGCGAGAGCTACTCATACCACGGCACATCTGCTCTAGAGACCGTTCTACACCCATACTAGTGAAATATGCCTAAACCGGCTTAAACCAAGGGTGAAGCTTGATGGCTTTAGAGGTTGGTCACGTCCTAAACACGCTCATACTGGGATAATATGCCTAAACCGGCTCAACACACGGGTGAAACTCACTAATGGCAAGGATTCGTCCTCCTGGACAAAAGCTCCGTCCTGGTCACAACTAGGATGGGTAGCGGCCACGACCACAAAATGCTGAAGTCGGAGACACTGGACCAATGTAGTCTAGATATGTAACCACCTCTCATGCGTATGTATGCGTATCCTAATCTCTCTGAGGTTAAGTCCAACGCTGGACTGAATGGGCAACCACCTCTCACCTGGCGAGAATACACGGGTATCCCAAAACACGTCGATGTTTTCCGGCGAGAAAGTCCAACTCTAAACTGGTGCAACGAAAACCACTGTGTCACGCAATCCCGCTTCTGAGACCCACCAAGAATACAGGCTCAAGCCCTGCGATACTGTGAACCCCTTGTGATCCTCTCGGGGATCTCGTGTAAGTAAGCACACGGGACCACACGAGACCTATTGAGGACCACAGGAGTAAATTCAGCAGGATCACGAGGCGGTCTTGGTGGTAGAAGCGAACGAAGAAGAAGAAGAAGACATTGTGATAAATACTTCAGGCCCGAAGACATTAAAGCGTACGATTGGATTCGTAATCCTTTTCAGTGTACATTCTCTGAATTAACCGGTCGTGCACAAGAAGAATTAGCGGAACTGTCTAGCGATCGCACATTACAAATCAAATTCAACGATCCCGCTGTGGATATCTCTTCCTTTTGGTGCACTGTTTCGCTGGAATATCCGTTTTTGTCAGCCCTGGAGATGGAAGCTCTTCTGCCTTTTTCAACAACTTATTTATGCGAAGTTTCATTTTCTGTATTGACTGCCATGAAAACTAAATATAGTTCAAGAATGAATGTGGAGGATGATATTCTCGTGTGTTTGTCACAAATTCCAGCCAGAATAGACATGCTATCCAACCGGAAACAGTGCCATCTTTAAGGTAAATGAAAACAGCGTTTGTGCAGCAGTGAATATGCAGTTAAACATGTAGAGAAAATATTACATAATACTTTATACAATTAGATTTATACCTTGTAAATATAAAGCACTTATTGGTGGGCCGCAAAAATGTTTGACTTTTAAATGTGGGTCGTACAACAAAAGGGTCTGAGAACCGTTGTGCTAGCGTCAGGGTTGGCGAATCATACTTGACATGCTAGCGTCAGGGTTGGCGAATCATAAGCTCTCTGTTGGTACCTCCAGTACCAGACCTAGCATGGCCAACGGGTCACGAATTGCCACAGTCCACATGACGTCGGAGTCTGCCAAAGAACTATGGTACACCCTTGCCTATTTTTTAAGCTGCACTTCGTGACTGACAAAAGCAACTGCCATAACCCGCTCTCTCGCCGATACGATGCTGTGCCCCTAACATCTTCACAGCATCGGCTGCAAAGAACACGAATTCCAGGATCCAGGAAGAAGAAGAAGAAGAAATTAAACGCATGTATTATTGCTTACGTTTGTATGCAGCTATACTTGTATAATACATTAAATCTCCTACAGGACTGAGGAAGGCCAGGCGTTCTGATGAATCGACCTCAAGTGTGCTGTCAGGTCATTATGTATTATACAAGTATATGTAGAGACAGAGACGGAACGCGCTTGTAGGGAAGGCATCGGATTGCTGACCACGCTGTCGTCGCACTGCAATCAATACCGCTGTAAAACTGGGTCCCAGGTACATTTATGTTAGGGAAAACTGCATTATAAATCAGAGTATCCTGCAGGGTGAGACGCACCAGAGTGTACCGTATACAATTATATCAGTCTTTTAAATATGCATACAACGTAAAAATCCGTCCAGTAAGTACTATGGCCTACATAAGAGAGTGTGTGGGTGTGTGTGTGAGAGGGACAGAGAGAGAGAGAGAGGGGGACGTACTTTTATCATCCTATATAGGCACCTAGGAACTTGGTGCTCATATTTTCCTTGACCTGACAGCATACTCGAGGACGATTCTGCAGAACGCCTTGGCGACTTCTCTTCCTCAATCCTGTAGGAGCTGAGCAGCCATTTCTGTCCAGACTTGAAACATCGACCTCTGCCCGAGATACGAGCGCCACAAACATAGTGCTGCTCAGGCGCCGAGTGAGAGAGAGAGAGAGAGAGAGAGAGTGAGAGGGAGAGAGAGAGAGTGGAGAAAGTGAGAAAGAGAGGGAAGGAGGGAGAGAGATATTATATTTTTCTTCTAACTTCTATCTGCAAAATGATCTATTTTATCAACCGGTGTGGTTCTCAGTCTGCCAGCATGATCTATATTCCGCCCATATTTGAAAATAAATTTCCACTCAACCACTTCAGAGCACTTAAGCATCTCTAATACTCTCTATCTCTCTGCTCTCTCTCTCTACTCCCGCTCTGCTCTCTCTACTCTCTCTCTGCTCTCTCTCTACTCTCACTCTGCTCTCTCTACTCTCTCTCTGCCCTCTCTCTACTCTCTCTCTCTCTGCTCTCTACTCTCTCTTTCTCTCTACACAACATGCACATTTTATTTCCTTAAAATGTTGGTTTTACTGCTGACTTTCCACAATCTGATTATTTCTCTTGTACCCCGAACTCTGCCTGGTACTTCTACAGCGTTTTTTTTTTCTTGTTAGGTTCCCGAATCTGGAATATTTTTTCCTCCTTCAAAATAAACCTCACTAATGGCGCCTGTTCATTCAGGACAGCTCTCGGTTTATTCCCCCTGAAAAGCCCGCGCTCTTACTCGGTAGTTATAAAATACACATATATCAGTCTACCCCATTTACGTTTACCATTTTCTCTCCTCCAGTTCTCAGTCTTCGTTATAAAATTTAATCAATTTTTCTTTTAAATTTAAATTTTCAATTCTTGCTCGTAATTTTTTATTATCTGATTCAGATTATTTTACATCCCTTTCGTCTTGATCATTCTCGAATTTGTGTTTTAGCTTTCGTTGATTATTAAAACCAATGATAAACCCATTTTAAACTTTTACTCGTTTTGTGTGTGTGTGTGGGGGGGGGGGGTCTGTCCTGGTAAAACGTCCACAAGGTGGCCCATGGTGGAGCAAACTCAAGATATACAGGTCAGCTGTGAATATCTGAATAACAATACATACATACATTACATACATACATATATTACATACATTACATACATACATTACATATATATCTACATATACACACATACATTACATACATACATACACACATACATACCAACACACATATACACATTCATACACACATTAATACATACATACCTACACAAATATACACATTCATACACACATTACTACATACATACATATATACAATTCATTCATTCATACATACATACACACATACATACATACATACATACATACATACATACGCACGCACACACATACATACATATACAGAGTGAACGCATTAACCGACAATTACCGGCAAATTACCAATAAAAAAGAAAATCGAAACTTCTGAAAGTCATAGGTTACCGTAGCCGGTTTTTTTTAACCCAGTAAAATGCAACCAGTGAAATCGGTTGGAGGATAACCAGGCCAGTAAGTTGATGATGCTCAATCTGCAAGGAGGAGAATCAGCCAGTTCTGACGTTGGTTTCATCATGTCAACATTTTGTACTAAATCTCGCCGTAAATAAGACTGGAAAAAAAATTTCACATGAACATTCAATTCCCGCTGATGTATGTAAAGTTTTTTTTTTAATTAGAAAGTAATTTTTAGAAACTATAAAGTATCGAATATTGTATTAACAAAACCGGTATTTCGGTAAGTACGCTTCATGTAAGCTGAAAGAAGGCAGGTAAGACTGTACCAGTTTGAAACAAAAATCCTAGCGCTAAATATCAATTGACCTGATAACTTCCATGAAAATCGTGTATTATGGAGAAACGTAATAGAAAACGCCAGTCGGCACGACACATCATGATGATGATAATGATGATGATGATAGCGGTTATCCCTTTCAGATAAAAGATAGCGTATAGAAAGCGAACGTAAGACACAGGGCACCGCCGTACTTCCTTTGCCTGTTAAAATAGTACCTACGAGGGTCATACCGAAAGTCGTGAGCAAAAGTTTTTTTTTAATCAGAATTTAAAGATAGAGAAAATATAAATGTATCACCTTAATATGCATCCTTTGCATTTCATGAAGAGGTCATATGACGTCACCATCATGTGTTACGTGACCACGCGGAGCAGAAACAAAATGGCGGGTGCTGAAGTTTCGTTTCGTCCACGTACTGTTATTGAGTTCCTCGTTAAATAGGAAATCACCGCTGCTGAAATTCGCCAAAGACTTCAACTTGCTTATGGAGATGTGTGTATGGGTGTTAGCAAGGCTCAGAAGTGAGTGAAACATTTCAAAGATGGAAACACGAGCATCCAGATATGCCTCGCAACGGTCACCCTCGAACTGTCTCCACTGAACGCAAAGTGGAAAGGGTTGATGATGTTATTAAAAAAGACAGACGTGTCACAGTTTCTGAAATCGCTGTAAATCTTTGAATAGGACACAATGCAGTACATGAAATGATTAAAACCATAGGCTATAGAAAGGTTTGTGCCCGCTGTTTCCCACAGGAGAAAACGTCCAGAAAGCAGTGCGTCTGTGCCGTCGGTCAGCTGGAACGGAATTCTACCGGGAGGATATTTTTCAAACTTGCAGAGCTATGGGAAAAAAGTGTGCAGAGAAATGGAGATTGTGTTGAAAAGTGAAGAAAAGGATGCAGATTAAGGTGATACATTTATATTTTCTCTATTTTTCTCTAGTATGTCCCTCGTAAGATCAGAAATAAGAATAACGGCATGTAGTGGTGCTTTACTTCATTGTTTCCCAACATTTTAACAGCAAAGGACCACTTTTACAACTATAAGTTACGGGCACCAGTTTATATGCAATATTGCAATGCCGTAAATCTGTAATTGCCTTTCATTTTATTCAGCAGACTGTACTTGATAGGAAATTGGAAATGCCGCCATGTCTACTTATGGTCCGAGAGCCTGTTGTTGGAAGCTGCATGTACGTACATCAGGTAACGCCATACCGCCAGCAAGATACAGAACGGTGTGTAAACAACGCTGTAAATTTAAGGACATGGGAACACACGCACAGCAAAATACCAAGAGTAAGAAGAGAGGGAAAAAAACAATGCTCATCAGCGATATAGGACTGAGTTAGACCAGAAGAAAAGATTCTGAAGAAAATATATATTACAGGGTAAATTTTCTGTTTCGGGGTGGGGGTGGAAGATGGAGGCGAACTAGTCAAAGAGGTGTGGCAATGATCAAAAGACTAGAAAAATTTAGGTACTGTCAAAGGAGACTGATGAATATCATCTGTGACACAGGACATATGCCATCAGATGTATTCAAATCAGTCATCGCTGCACTTTCCAAAGAAAACTCCCAGAGGAGCGTGATCAACATCGCGCAATCACGTTAATGATTATTTCCATAAACAGTACTCTTAAGAATATGGCTGCAAGACATCGTTGATGATCTGCAAATGGATGCATCAGCAGCAGGCCATCTTGCTCACAACCGAGAGGCCTACAGGAGTGCTGTTAGGGAGGCAAAGTTGCACAAGGGACATGCAAATGAATGAATGAATGTATTCTTAAGAATCGTTAACATTATAAGGCAAAGTAAAAATAAAACAAGCTGCAGAACAATAATGCAGTTTGTTTGAAGGAAAAGGCACGCGTCTGAGGGCAAAGGCACGAGTAATGCACATTTTATACTAAGAGAAGCAACGCAACAATCTATACAAGGAAATAATGATTTATACTCGGGTTTCGTCGATTATACAAAAGCTTTTGACTGAGTGAAACACGGAGACACGATTACTTGGAAAACGTCAAAACGTCATACAGATGGTAAAGACACGAGATCTGTTAATAAAATGTACTGGAATCAAAGAATGTTGGTAAAAGTGAGCAGTGACACGGGTGAATATCAAGAAACAAAATGAAGAGTAAGACAAAAAAACTGTGTTCTATCACTTAATCTCTTCACACTACACGGTGAAAACATAATGAGAGTCTTTAACCAATTCGAGAAAAGATGGCAATCGTAGAGAATCTTTAACCAATTCGAGAAAGATGGCAATCGTATAGAATCTTTAACCAATTCGAGCGAGATGGCAATCGTAGGCCAAAGTATCAGTAACCCGAGACATTCTGATGTCATCGTACTAAAATATAGATACTGAAAACAGCTTGCAGAAATTGGCGAGCAAAGCGGTCAAAGACAGCACTAAAAGAATCAGAGCTATGCAGCAACAAAGCAGAAAGGTTTTGTAATATCACATAAAGAAAATATTTTTTTAAAAAGTGCAATTTCCATGAAAACAGGCAGGCACTGGCAGAAGTTAAGTAAATTAAGTTACCTTGAAACGGCAATAGCTAAGAGAAAGTGACAAATGAAATCACATCACGAAAAGGAGAGATAAAAACAGATTACTTACATGAAGAAGATACTTTAAAATAAAAGAATATATTTAAAACAGAAGAAAATAGTATCACAGTGTTATATACAAACAAAACTGCTGTTAATATAGGCAGTTAAGAAGCAGGTGAAAAAGGAATTGGAAGAAACAGATATAAGAAGAAAGATATAACAAATATCAATGACAGTCAGAAAACCAAACGAAGACCTCGTAGTAGTTGCCAAAGAACGAAAACCAGATATATTCTAAGAAAAGGACCATCGAAATTCCTAGGATATATCATTATAGGGCAGAAATTAGAGACCATGGTAATCACAGGGAAAAATCTACGCGAGAAAAAAAAGCCGAAAGAAGCCGAAGGAGTTGGGCAAATTTTACGGGAAAAAAAGAACAGCATTTGACCGATTGACTGACTGATCTCATGAGATGGCATGACTACAGTCAGGACATTCCCATATCTATTCCATCGCCCGTTCCAGTAACCAGCGCAAAGAGTCTGAGCGGTCTGGAAACACCCGGAACAGCTAAAAGATGATGGAAGCTCAATCGTCAACATTGTTCATTACGGCACGTAATGCCGATGAATCTATTCATAATTTTCTGCCCGTAAAGCTTCAGATTCTTCCTGTTCACCCTCTACATTTACTCAGACATGATTAATACAAATAAGCCACCCGAAGACAACAATGACGAACAATAACAATAACGTTATTAGCGCCAACCATATTTGCTTCTGATTCATAATACACGCACCCTCGTCAAGACCCGCTTAACACCCGATTATCAATAGGCTGTATCAGGTACATGTCTGTAAGGAAACACTCTCCGTGCTGCGACTTGCCCCACTGATGGAGTCCCAACTCTCCTGGTAGTTGACCTAGCATCTTAAATTCTTAACGAGATGTCTCAAGTTGAAACTCAAATCAAATAAGACAAACGCTGAAGGGAGAAAAAAATCAATAATCTCCCATCCCTTTTGGGAAGCCCGTGTAGAGTTGATCATTTAAATAACATTTAGGATGCTTTCAGCGAGAGCAGGAGAGTTAATGCTTACTTGCCGTTTTTCTCTCTCTGTGTCTTTGAGAATGCAGCAATGATGGCGAAATACGGCTTCAAAATTCAGCGCTGGGCGAGGAACGCTTAACTTATCGAACAGATGGAGAAGAAAAGACGACAGGGACAGAAAGGAATTTATATGCATATAAGCGAGAAAATAGAAACAACGGGAATTTACATGCATATAAGTGAGAAAATGGAAACAACGGGAATTTACATGCATATTAGTGAGAAAATGGAAACAAAGGGAATTTACATGCATATAAGTGACAAAATGGAAACAACGGGAATTTACATGCATATAAGTGAGAAAATGGAAACAAAGAGAATTTACATGCATAAAAGTGAGAAAATGGAAAGAAAGGCAATTTATATACATATATGTGAGAAAATGGAAACAAAGAGAATTTACATCCATATAAGTGAGAAAACGGAAACAAAGAGAATTTACATCCATATAAATGAGAAAATGGAAACAAAGAGAATTTACATGCATATAAGTGAGAAAATGAAAATAAAGAGAATTTACTTACATATAAGTGAGAAAATGGAAACAAAGGGAATTTACATACATATATGTGAGAAAACGGAAACAAGAAGAATTTATATACATATAAGTGAAAAAGAACCCTATATATGTGTGAAAGAAAGATATAATTTAAAAGTAACTTTTACACATATAAGCGAAAAAACAGAAATAAAAGGAATTTATATGCACATAATTGTGACAATTTGAAAGAAAAAGAATTCACATGCATATATGATATATTATATATCACAAGGTGCATGTATGTGTGACAAAAAGAAAAACTGAATCCTGTAATTTATTATTAAACAAGAATAATAATAATATTTTCTATGAAGGAAATATTTGTAAAGCAGGCTTTAAATTTAAGCGAGAGAAAAAAAAACACACACAAACACACACAGAGAGGTAGAGAGAGAGAAACAAATAGAGAGAGGGAGGGAGAGAGAGCTATAGACTGACCAACACTGGTGTAATGATTCAAAGTGACATTTTAGTATTTTTCTTTCTTCTTTTTGAAAAAAAGCCACAATTCTTGGATAGAAAAAAAATTAGGGAGAAAGGAAAATTGACTGAACTCAGTTAAATATTAACTTTCTTTAATCATGTAAGTTATAAATAATTGTTGTGTAATCCTACAAGTTGAATATTATTCGTATTTGTTGCGTTTCTTTCTTTCTTTCTTTTTTTTTTTGAACAATATATATTAGTATATTTTGTGTATCCTCCATACATTTTCTGGTCAGATTGATTAATTTATTAGATATCTCAGATTCTTTCACAATTTTCCATAAGCTGTTCCTATCTATGCTGTAATAAGCTTTCTTGAAGTCAGTGAAGATATTACTTGTTAAAGATAAGTATGTAAGTTAAATATAAGTTTAATTCCGCATGCCAAATATTAAGTTTTATGTAATGCTGTAAGTTAAACATGATAATAATTGTAATGTTCATGAATAAGTATGTTCTGTGTAATCCTTTACTTCTTTCTCTCTTTATCCTGTTTTCCTGCAACCACGAGCTGGTGTTCTTTGCAGCTGATACAATGAAGATGCCCAGGCGCACGGCATCGTGTCGGATTTGGAGCGGGTTATAGTGGATAATTTTTCTCAGTGGAGCTAAAAAGCAGGGAATGTGCATTGCTTCTTTAGCAGACTCCACTGCCGTGAGGACTATGGTGATCTTGCCCCGTTAGCCAGGCTAACCCAGTTGTTGTGGGTGCTAAGGGAGAGGTGGGACAGGTTCTTAGTCAACTATGGTTCGCCAACCCTGACGCAACCATGTCAGCCTTGGGTCGTTGATTGCCAAGAAGGCGGCGTCTTCATCCCCTAAGTAATTCTTTGAAGTATATATAACCCCTTCCACATGTCACCATCCTCTGGGAAACAGGAGTAAGAGTAAACCAGATTAGACATGGAGAAAAACCTCGGCAAGAGCAGAAAAAAAAAGCGAAGTACTGTACAGGCGTTTGCAGAAAACCCTTGAGGAAGACCCATGAGCTTCCTCGAGTAGGAAAAGTCTCAGAGAGAGAGAGAGAGAGAGAGAGAGAGAATGAATGAATGAATAATCTTTATTTTTCAAGGATAAAGAATTGGGCACGCAGGCCCGTCTTACATTCTGCCCTTCATCATTCCATCTTTCATTCTTCCCACACACTTGATTTAGTACAAATATACAAATTAAATTAGGAAAAAACATATCAAAAGAGTGTAAGATTTAACTACTACATTCAAAGTAAAAGAGAAGAAGTAATTAACCTAATAAAATAGCACTCATGCACACATACATACGCAGACATATACATAAACAAAAATACATTGTAAATACAGATCTTCTAACATATGTTTTTTAAACCGACATTAAAATAATTTCTAACAATATCTAACAAGTTGCTTTTCTAACTATGTCGTTTTAGTACCTGATGGTTGGCGAGTCACGTGTTGAGAGAGAGAGAGAGAGAGAGAGAGAGATGTCACCAGCTCAAGCTAATTTCCAGGATCAATAGAACAAAGTTCTGGTGTTAAAATAGCTTTCTTGCACAAGTAACACTACAGGACCCTTGTACTGAGTTTCAGTGCTCTACTTCAGTGTTATCAATACGGACACACAAAGACAACAACGCTTTGAAGTGAAATAAGAAAAAAGCCGACTTTTAACATTGATTACCATTGTCTACAAGCCCCGGAACACCCACAGAAAAGCCACTTTCTTTTATTAATCAGTTAAAACTTCTTACTATGTGACAAGTGGCCATAGTCTCTGGAGTTGGATGATGCAGAGGAAACTTTGCCCCCTCAGTTTGTGAGAAAGTAACACTTTTGTTCGAGGCAACAAAAGATGAATCCAGAAACAAGCACAGTTAAGAACTATTTTGTTGCTGATGTGGGAAACTCTGAAACAAACATAACCACAAAATCACATGTCCATCCGCTCATGAATATGAAATTCACAAATACTGTTTCACTGGAATTTGCGGGGAGGGGGGATTACTGTCTTTAAACAGACTGAAAAGAACAAACATTAACTCTTTCACCCCTGAAAAAATGCCCATGCTCTGCCAGAAGAAATTTTGGCAGAAAGAAACTGGAAAGAAATTACTCGATAATTTAAAAATATGGGTTGGATTAGAAATGTGCTAGTTTTATTTGGGCCTTGCCTAAATATCGCTCTGAGCATTGATGTAACTGAATGTTTACTCTGTTACAGAATGTGGTTTAGAAACCCCGCTGTTGTGGTCAAAAAAAGCTGTTACCGAAACACCTGTAAGAGAGCAAGAAAAAGTTATCCATGCTCTGATTGCAGAGCTCAGTCATGGGGTCTGAGTGGCTGGATGCATGAAGAGTTTAGTGTTGTTCTAGATGTTGAAGTGAGAGGATGTGTTGGTTTGTTCTAGATGTTTAAGTGAGAGGATTGTGTTGGTTTGTTCTAGATGTTGAAGTGAGAGGATGTGTTGGTTTGTTTTAGATGTTGAAGTGAGAGGATGTGTTGGTGTGTTCTAGATGCTGAAGTGAGAAGATGTGTTGGTTTGTTCTAGATGTTGAAGTGAGAGGATGTGTTGGTTTGTTCTGGATGTTGAAGTGAGAGGATGTGTTGGTTTGTTCTAGATGTTGAAGTGAGAGGATGTGTTGGTTTGTTCTAGATGTTGAAGTGAGAGGATGTGTTGGTTTGTTCTAGATGTTGAAGTGAGAGGATGTGTTGGTTTGTTCTAGATGTTTAAGTGAGAGGATGTGTTGGTGTGTTATAGATGCTGAAGTGAGAAGATGTGTTGGTTTGTTCTAGATGTTGAAGTGAGAGGATGTGTTGATTTGTTCTGGATGTTGAAGTGAGAGGATGTGTTGGTTTGTTCTAAATGTTGAAGTGAGAGGATGTGTTGGTTTGTTTTAGATTTTGAAGTGAGAGGATGTGTTGGTGTGTTCTAGATGCTGAAGTGAGAAGATGTGTTGGTTTGTTCTAGATGTTGAAGTGAGAGGATGTGCTGATTTGTTCTGGATGTTGAAGTGAGAGGATGTGTTGGTTTGTTTTAGATGTTGAAGTGAGAGGATGTGTTGGTTTGTTCTAGATGCTGAAGTGAGAGGATGTGCTGATTTGTTCTGGATGTTGAAGTGAGAGGATGTGTTGGTGTGTTCTAGATGTTGAAGTGAGAGGATGTGTTGGTTTGTTCTAAATGTTGAAGTGAGAGGATGTGTTGGTCTATTCTGGAAGGTCTGTAGGGATTACTTGTTTCATAATGTAAGTTTTTTTTTGTGTTTGATTGTTCTTTTCAGTACAAAATTGTTGTAAAGTCTAACATGTAGTAGTTGTGGTCAATTTGTCCTTTTTTAGGGTAAAATGTTTGTTGTAGTAGATTTGTCCTTTTCAGGACAAAGATTGTCATGAACTTTGTTATGTCACTTGTGTAGGAGTGAAGTAAAGCTTCTCAGTAACTAGTGACATAAAGTATTCTACAAATACTTGTTTAGCTGGTGTGTAACACATCTACACCCACGTTAACAGCTGAGTAGGTCAACACTGGGCCCAATACTTGTAATACAAATGTACAATACTGCACTAATACTATTTCACTGATTCGCATAAATGTGCAAGTTGTACCAACTCTGCCAGTGTCGTTTTGGGGTGAAAGTGTTAATAAACGTGACATTTATTCCCACGTGAAAATACATACTCGCAAAAGTAGTTTGCATACGAGTGACAGGGAAAGACAGCTAAAGAGAGATTGAGAGAGACAGAGAGATACAGAGAGACAGAATAGTTAGAGAGAGAGAGAGATTGAAGACAGATAGAGACTAGAAAGTAAAACAGATTAAGACAGAGTGAGACTGAGAGAGACGAGACAGATAAGAGATGATACAAAGAGACGAAGAGTGACAGAGAGAAGAGAGATTGTGATTTACAGAGAGAGAGACAGATACAGAAAAAAAGGAGACAGAGAGAAAAAAAAGGACACAGAGGGAGAGATGGTTAGATAAACAGACAGAATACTGAAATTCGAGATAAAAGAGAGGCAGAAGCAAAAAAATCGATAGTGTAAGACGCACACGCACAACAAAGAAGATAACTCCACAATATCAGCTATCGTGCCATACATGTTTACACAAAGTACCGTGTTCAATAAGCACAACTATATCTTCCCACGTTGTATTTTTTAACAGCAAAAAAAGCGCTGAGCAGGACAAATCCGGACGCATTCTGAAGAGTGTAATAATTGATTAAACTAGATAAAAGACTGCTCTTGAGAGATTTATCTTCACTGAAACACACATTCTCTTTCTCTCTCTCTCTCTCTCTCTCTCTCTCTCTGTCTCTCTCTTCCGCCCTGCCTCACTATTTCAAATAGCTATTATAAAATAATCGACTCGTTACTTCACCACCATTAATCCTTCGACATTAACAACACAGCCAATACTGGGGTTACGTATCAACACGTCCAGAATCCGCGATCAGCTCACCCACCCACCCACACATACAACCGCCGAACCCTGTAAAACTGAATTAATGGAACTGTATTAGTTTTGTATACTTATATATCTTATATCCTTCCCGCGCCGTTAAACGTCACATAGGGCTCGCAAAGTAGTTCGCCAATTTTTCTGTCTTCGGTGAGTCTTTCAACCTCATCAAAGGATTTTATGCCTGTTAATTTGGCCTCTCTTAATAATGTCCTCTTCGGCCTGTTGTGTTCCACTTGATAGCTTGTTTTGGGATTCTCTGATCATTTCTTCTCATCACGTGACCAACATATGTCCATCTCCTTTTCCTGATCACCCATGAGACTGGTTGTTGTTCAGTCATCTGTCTTATCTCTGCATTGCTCTTGAATTCATTCCACTTGATGCCGAGTATTTTCCTTAGGCATTTGTTTTCAAAAAAGTCTAATTTCTTTTCTATTTCTTTAGTTGTTTTCCAGCTTTCGCATGCATAAATGAGGGTGGATATTACATTTGAATTGAATAGTCTTCAATTCAAATTGTAGTTTTGTATACAATGGAACGAATTTAAGACCAACACAGAGATAAGGAAGATGAGCACACAATCTCGGTGATTAAAAAAAATGGACATATATCGGCCATGTGATGAGAAGAAACAATCAGAGAATCCCTAAAAAAAAAAAAAAAGCTATCAAACGGGGAACACCAAGACAAAGAGAAAAGAAGTCGACCATGTTTGAAATTCTAAAGAAAGCGCTGTTGAGAGAGGCTAGATGAAGCAGGCACAAGATCCCTCGACCAAGTTTCAGAACTCGCCGAAAACAGAAAAACATGGCGAACTACAATGCGAGCCCTATGTGACGTTTAACGGCGCAGGAAGGATGTAAGATGTAAGATTAGTTTTATCAAGTGGACATAATGTGACATGTGTATTTTAAACAATCCAGTAGAAAAGAACTTCCTCATTACCTTCATTCTTTCCATCTTCCTCGCCTTCGTAGACAGAATAAATAAATAAAAAGAAAATTTCTCAATTCGACACCGTGTCATTGACAGGCTTATCTAAACTGATAGCACATAATGGATGCTTCTGTCCAGGGAAATAAAAAGCTAAATCTCACTCGCGGACATTGACACAATGATAGAGCAATCCAGTCCATTACTCGGTTCCTCACGTTGTAAAATTCCACAGATTCTCCATTACTGAATTATACTGTATATCCACAATGGATTTATTTTATTTTCACATTTATTTATTATAAATATAATTTCCGTAGTGGAGTTATTGCCCTTTGATCTTAATCCTTATTTGCAGACAGTTTACTATATTGTTCATTGTTCTTCTTGCACGGATGTCATATAAGAATATCTGTCAACTGCCACTTCAACGTTGACTTTATGTGTATGTATATCCATCATTCATACTTTCACTCAGTAGTGACTCGCCATGGAAACCTGTAAGACATCGTGAACAGGTTACACAATCATCATTATGTGTAGTATCATTCACTCGCGCCCTTCTGGTGCCAAAGGTATATCGTTTCAGCAAAAACCTGGGAGTATAGTAATCTGGCTCTTTCAAATACTGATTTCAAATCAAGACCAAAACAGCTACAAGATGAACCATGTGATAGCACTAAACTCAGCGCTTGCACACGTATACGTTAACAACCTCTCACCTGGCTGCCGGATGGTGGACTAAACTCGGAACAATTCTTCACGCCCGTTTGCTGTTCAAAACTAACCTCCAGTTTCAATAGGAGGTCTGCTGCCCAATCGGATTAAACACAGGCAGGTATGTAGGTTAGACTTGAGGTCAAACGACTCTGTCTTCCAGGGCCCGTCCTGCACTGCCCATCTCACCTCAGGAACCGGAACACTGTTAAAGCGTGGCCCGACCTGGACTCTCTCGCTGTCGTCCTTATATCAGACTTACAGTACTTTTTGCAGGACAGGACAGCAGATTCTGACTTTTATACTTTTAATTTCCAACTTTATTTTTCTTTATTTTTTTAAATCTTGTGCCAAGCAGTCGAATGTTCAGGTCTTTTCCAGCTGTCCTGTACAAAGTGTGTGTCTAGGAGGAGGGGGCAAGGGAGGAAAAGGAAGAAAAGGAACAGGAGGGAAAGGACGGAAGGAAGGAAAGGAGGACTGAAGGATCGAGGACAGGAAGGAAGGGAGGAAGGAAGGATCGAGGACAGGAATGAAGTGAGGAAAGGAGGATGGAAGGAAGGAAGGATAGAGGACAGGAAGGAAGGGAGGAAAGGAGGACAGAGGGAAGGAAGGATCGAGGACAGGAAGGAAGGGAGGAAGGAGGATGGAAAGAAGGAATGATCGAGGACAGGAAACAATGGAGGATGGATGGAGGTGAAGGAAGGAAGGGAAGGTGAAGGAAAGGAAGGGAAAGGAAGAAGAAGAAAGAAAGAAGGAAAGGAAGTGGAATGCATGAAGGAAGGGAGGAAAGAAGGAAGGAGTCTTGCGCCCATTCTCCCCCCCTCCAAAAAAAAATACATTTGATAGCGAAACCATCAACGTCTAAAATCGTGACAACCGAAAACATGCTGTGCTCTCGTGGCTAAATGGCTGCTCGTCCTACTACCGTCTGTGGTTCAGGTCCTAGGTAATTAATTCACTTATCAGTTTTCTTTCTCTCATATCTGAAAGTGCTTTTGTCTATGGGTTCTTCGAGTTCTAACACACAACACTATGTTCTATTGCTTTACTGTGAGAAGAAAGCCTCGTTGTTTCCTATGACAGCATCTTCTCCCAGTGTTCATTCCACCATGGCGGTTCTGGTATCAGCGCATGAGAGCTAGCAGCTATTATAACCGCTGGATAAAATCCTCAAAAGCCTGCCAAGGTGAATGATAGATAAACCCACATTTAAGGCAGTGTGTTGCAGGTTATATTCTCTTTCTTCCCCTTCATCCACTGACAGCCGCGTGCAATCCAGTGTTCCTCGCCGTGCAAGCAAACATTCTTTATCTGGGGATGTTTGATTACTAAGCTGAATTCACACTCCACCATGAAATATTGTACTGTACATGTATAGTAGCTGTACCGTATAAGTGACAACATGTAACAGGCAGAGGCAAAACATTCGTTCATAAATCACACTGTACTTGGTTCTTCAGTCCTGTTCAAATCCCCAAAACAGAGACACGAGTTAGCATCTATAAACTAATTGAATTATTTGACCACGTGTGAAACCAGCTGTCGAACCACGCTGATAGCCACGTACCTCCCTTACAAACAAAAAAAAAAAATGCAAGAAACAGGAAATTGTACAGTCCTCCACTTGATCTCATAGAATTGATGTTCCTGGCAGCCCACGCAGTGAACGTGTTGAAAATACAGGCTTGTTTCGGGCGAAGGATGGGTTATGGTAGCTCGCTGGAAGATCCTGTGCGACATGAGATGTCAGATTCTTCGCAGGCTCCACTACTACCGGCGAGAACTGTCATGTTATCATGCATCTGCCAGTTACAAGCAGAACCAACGGGGAGATGAGACAGGCTCTCGGCCAGCTCTTGTTCGCTGACCCTCATACCAGGGCTGTAACTGGTACTGTCACTTTGAACCTATGCGCTGTGTTACACGTGTCCAAATATATTCTAAGAAGTCCAGCCAATTATCTTACATCTTACACCTGACATTTTTTCCCGTGCCGTCATGCGTCACACAGGGCTCACAGTGTGTCTGGCCATGAGTATCTATTCTCGGCGAGCTTCTTAATCTCATCATAGGATTTGATGCCAATCATCTTAGCCTCTCTTGTCAGGTTTGCCTCTTTTTTTTTTCAAATTTTTCCCATTTGATGTCTTGCTTTGTGACTCTCTGGTTGTTTCTTCTCATCAAGTGACCCGCACATGGCCACCTTCTTTTCTTGATCACTGCTGAGACTGTTTGCTGCATGCTCATTTCTCTTATCTCTTACTTTAGTCTTGAGTTCGTTCCATTGTATTACAGAGCGTTTTCTTAGACTTTTGTTTTCCAATGCATCCAATATGCTCTCTATTTCGCTGGTTGTCCTCAAGCTCTCACATCCATACGTAAGGATTGGCATTACATATGAGTTAATATCCAAAGCTTTGTTGGTGTCCTTAATAGTTTTTTTTATTTCTTTCCCTATTTTCTCAACAACCTTAACGACCAATGGCGCCTTCGCTAATCTGGTTCTAACTTCTTTTTCTCGTGTCTCCTTTCTGACCTGTGTAATTCTGCCAATTATGCTTGATACTAAAATTTAGCAAACAAAGAGGAAGTGTAGCCTTTCTCAACTATGACCCCCCGCGGAACACTTCAAATACATTTAATGAACCAGGCAACCCCTGTATAAAAATGATTATATCTACAACTCATGGCACTTGGCGTGATCTGTAAGCTGTATGTACTAACTTAATAATACTTAGCATTGTTCGGTTGAATAGAAAGGGTATTTACTCACATGGATTTATTTATAAACGACGTATGTTAATGTTTATCCTTGTATTTAAGAGAGATCTCGCTTGGAACAATTAACTTAAAACAGTATGTGCCTTGTACAGTACTACGTGAAGTAGTGTTCCTTTAGAACGCTAAAACACTGTAACATTTTAAGCAATTACTAGCTTAACTGCAACACTAAGACTCAGAAACGTTACACAGATATACACCACGTAACTGCACGCTAATAACAACCCACTTGGGCATTAACAAGACCACTACATTGTCAACAAGACAAAACATGACCACTCTAACATGAGTGACAACTCAACCGTGATAAATGACCAAATGGCACACTTAACACAGAGTCCAAATATCATAAGTCAGGGTTTGTAATAACATCGAAAAGGTTTAATTGGAAACCAAACGTGTGTATGAATGATTCCAAACGTGTGTATGAATGATTGCAAACGTGTGTATGAATGACTGCAAATGGGCGAATGAGGATGAAAATTATTCCGCTGTAAACTGCCTCCCTGTAAATCTGGCTGAGAAAACACTATACCGAGCAACATTTACTCTTCACTCCACCATTACACCGCAGAAAATGCCATTCGATGTCCGCACAATAATGGTCAATACTGGCTCACATAAGAATGAGATTATGGCTATGATATTCTGATGTCAGATTTTGGCACTATTAAAAGGATTTGAAAACTCTGTCGGTCATGAATAGAGTCAGGACAAGAATGAGCTTAAATTCTGGACAGGACGCATTCTGATTTGACCAGACTTGGCCACTTACTAGCTAAAATCATATACTCTGTAAGTGTTTATATATATATGGTAGTATGAAGTCTTTCCCTGATTTCAAACACTTTTTGCACGAAAGCTAAGCTAGATACAGACATGTGGTTTTTGTGACCTTTACCTCAGCTCTGAAAGTGTGTACCATTTTTTTTAAACCTCATTTGTGGACTTCATTCATTACATGCTCTGTGTCCTGGAGAACGTCCAACTCGACTTCTTGCCATGTGCTTTCTAACATCTTTAGCCACCATCGGTAAACCAACCGTTGCCCTTGTACTCAAAGTTTCAGTACCAGAAACTGGTGAAATGAACACTGTCCTTAGTATACTCCCAAACTGGTGAACTGAACATTGCCTTTTGTATACTCCGATAAGAAACTCAAAGGCAATAATTTCTAGCGAGCGTGGCCATAATGTTGAACCGTTACTGGCGAATTTGTTTCGTGATACCACAAAAAAACACGGAACTTTCTCCTTCACAGACAGTTTTGATACTGGTGATTGCATCGTTACCGAACAGAAAAGAAAACAACAAAAAAATCTAAGAATCGGTCTAGGTAATGCAACAACGCTTATAAACGGTCCTGCATAATGCATAGGTGGATTTTTTTAATGGAAAATAAATAAGCGCTACACATGTTTGTAGTAAAAAGAAAAAAACTGAACTTAAACTCAAGAAAAGTGTGTATTTTTATTATTACTGACAATCTTATTTAGGTTTTGAAAATTACGCCGCTTAGACGACCGCCATTACATTTGATACATTCAGCCAGGCGTCTGGAAAATTCCTGCATAACACCATTTAACATGTTCAAAGGGATATTTTGAATGCAGTGTCGGATTCGATCCTTTAGGTCTGCAACTGAATGTGGTCGACTAGCATACGCCGTGTTCTTGAGGTACCACCACAAAAAGAAGTCTGCGGCCGATAAACCGGTGACCTTGCCGGCCAATGAATATCCCCAAATCTGGAAGTAAGACGATTGGGAAATGCTTGTCGTAGCAAGACCATGGACTGACGGGCTGTGTGGGCAGTTGCTCCATCTTGCTGAAACCATATTAGTCTCTTATTTCTATTGGCCAAGTCTGGAATGAAGTATTCAGCTAGCAACTGCACATAAAGGTCACTATTAACAGTAAGAGGATGCCCGACTTCGTCTTGGGCCAATGACGCCTAATGATGCAACGCCACACCACATTGTTACTCGTTCACTATGGAGCGGTTTCTCATGCAGTAATTGTGGATTTTCGGCTGACCAGTATCTGAAATTCTGCTTTTTCACACTTCCTGGCAACTCAAAATGTGCTTCATCAGACATTATGAGGTTACTGAGTAAATTATTTCCTTCAATGCGTGCTAAAAAAATCGGTAGCAAAGTCAAGTCTGTTAATTGTATCCAAATCATTCAGCTGCTGCACAGCTTGCAACTTGTAAGGGTGGAAATTCAGATGATTATGAATGATGTGACGTAGCAAGCGATCCGACATATCAAGTGCCAAAGCGTGCCTAACAGCAGATCGCCGAGGGCTACTCAGCAATGCGTTGCGGACTTCTTGAATTCGTTTAGGTGTCTGTTGAGTTCTTGGACGACCAGTAGACGTGTTATTAAGGCCATTAGCGGTTTCCTTAAATTTTTTGACCCACCTCAAAATTGTTTTGTCCTCCGATGGGGAACATTACCACGGGGATGCAACTCAAAACGGTGACGAAACTTTCGTTGTACAGTAATAGACGATTCTCCACTTTTAAAATAAGTTTCAACGGTGAATGCGCGATGTTGTGTTTGCCAAGAAGCCACTGTTAAAAATGAGCGCTTGTCTGCTTCATCTCTGATGTCATGTTTTTTTTTCACACGTATTCAGTTTCTGCGCACAACGTCAATTAAATCTAGCTATGCTTTATGCCGGACCCTATATTTCTATCTCTCTCTCTCTCTCTAAACCTTAAGTGCCCAGGGCACATGGGGCTTCCGCAAGGGTTTTCCACAAATGCCTGTCCTTCGCCTTTTTTTCTGCTCTTGCCCAGGTGAGCCCTCTATTGCTCAACATCCTTTCTGTTGTTCTTCCCCATGTCTCTTTTGGTCCACCCTTACTTCTGTTCCCCTGTGGTGTCCATCGTAGTGCTATTTTTGGTAGTGAGTTGTCAGTCATTCGGAGCACATGTCCCAACCATCGCCAGCGTCTTTCCTCAATAACTGTTGTCAGTGGCTTCATCTGCATTTCTGCTAATAAGATGTTATTTCTTATTGTGTTTGGCCAGAATATTTTCCTAATTCTTCGTAAACATTTAGTCTGGAAAGAATTAAAGTTGTTTTCTATGGTTTTGGTGATTTTCCAGCATTCACTTCCATAGAGTAGTACACTTAGAACATTACTCTTAAATATCCTGATTTTCATATTTATGCTTAGTTTTTTTTTATTTCCATATAGTCTACAGCACTGCAAAAGCCTGGTTTGCTCTAGTAAGTCTACTGTTGATGTCCTCTGTGCTGTCTCCATTTTCTACTACTCTGCTGCCAAGGTATACAAATTCGTTGACCTCCTCCACTAACTTGCTATCTACTCTGAGTACATTTCTGTTGTTCACATTTTGCTTCATTAACTTTGTCTTTCCTACGTTGATCTTTAGTCCTATGTTGTTTGCATTCTGAGTTAGCTTGTTTCTTTTATCTTGCATATCTTTGTGACTGCTTGATAATAGACAAATGTCGTCCGCAAAGTCAAGGTCCTCCAGCACTGTGTCAAGGGTCCATTGTAATCATCTGCGTTTGTCTGATGTTGCCTCCTTCATTAACCAGTCTACTGCCAAGATAAATAATGTTGGTGATAGTACACATCCCTGTTTCACTCCTGTTTGTACCCTAAAGCTGCTGGAGGTATGTTCTCCACAGATCACTTTGCACTGAAAACCCTCATATAGGGCTATGATTACATTTAATATCTTATGGGGGACGCCATGCCATCTTAGGATTTTCCACAGTGCATCTCTGTTGACCTGTCAAAGGCTTTCTCAAAATCTATGAATAGTGCATATGTTGTGCTATGCCACTCATTTGCCTGTTCTAATATTTGTCTAAGTACAAATATGTGGTCTATGCATGATCTTCTTTTCCTAAATCCTGCCTGCTCTTTCCGAAGTTTTTCCTCAAGTGTTGGTACAATTCTGTTGATGATTATTCTACAAAATACTTTACTGGTGAGTGGCAGTAGGGTAATGCCTCTCCAGTTCCCGAAATCTCTGAGGTCACCCTTCTTTGGCAGTTTTACTATAAGCCCAGTTTTCCACTCCTCTGGGGCTTTTTCTAGATCCCAAATTTGTTGTAATATCCGGCAAAGTTGTTTAGGTGTTTAGTTTTCTACACGGGTATAAAGAGGGTCTGAGCATGGAAATAGAGAAGAAAATGACGCGCGGTGATACTGTGACGCGTGAAGTGACTGATCACTCAACTCTTTCACTCTTCAATGAGTCTCCATGTTCTGCTAGAACAAAATTTGATGAGAAATTTTTGGTGGAAAGAAACTGGAAGGAAATTACTCTGTTATTTTTTTTTAATATATGGGTTGCTCTAGAAATGTACTATTTTTCATTTTATTTAGAATCTGCTTAAATATCGCTCTGAGCATTGGTTCTCATAGGCGTGGAACAGTGTTTATCGCCCTCTGCGGGCGTTGGAAAGGACCAGGGGGAGCGATGAAAGGAAAAGTCTCAGCGGGGGAGGGCGAGCAGAAGGAAAGGGGTTAGGGGAGCTAAGGGAAAACGAAGCAGGAGACAGGGGAAGTAGCATCTTCCTTCTTAGCACTTCTCAACCTGATATTGAAAAACTTGTGTCCCTACACGAAGCTCATCCATCACATTAAAAGCTGAGAAAATAATGCAGTAGGTGAGGTACTCTTTCATATTGTTAAATAAACTAGTTTGCTAGCTGAAGTTTTTAGTTGTGTAATGCATATCCTAGTTTAACAGGTCACTGTATGACTTAAGACGGTTGGGGGGGGGGTAGGGGGCGTCGAGGGTATGGTGTGGGAGGAAAGGGGGCCGCAGCCTGAACAAGTCTGGGAAATACTGGGGTGGAAGATCTACCCACACTACCCGTGTTGGTAGAAAGTGAACTCTGGGCAGAATAACGATGGGAGACACTTAACTGGAGTCTTTCTTTCACTCTTTCTCTCAAGGGCAGAATGCCAGACGAACCTGGGTGGTTACTTCTTCACACTTTGAAAAATAAATTTCTTTTTTTTTCGTTCACTCTCTTTCTCTCTCCCTCCTTGCTAGTTACTTTCTTCCCCTCCTCATTTGCAACTTCTCCACAGCACAGGAGAATTAAGTTCACAGAGGAAAAGACACCCTGTCCGCGACCCCCATTTGGACTTGATGACATAATCAATATCGGTCCCCAAAAAATGGTAATAGAAGATGAAGCTGCAAAAACAACTGACACAGCCCAAGACGCTGATTAGAAATGTAATGCTCTTTCTCACCCTCTCCTCCCGTTCTCCTTCCTCCACATTTCTCGTTTATTTCTACTTCATCATTAAACCAAACGTTTTAAAACAACTGCTTCCAAAACTGTCGTGCAGTAACAAAGACAATCTTTGACTCACCCGTCTGTCCCTTGCCCAATGTCTTCTCCAGCCGATAAGGTCCCACGTAGAGGTCATCCTTGTGGGGGTGGGACATTCTGGTCGTTGACAGCGGGCTCATGTGTTGCCCAAGCAGGAATGGTTGGCCGAAATGTAGTGTTCCAGGGTCTGGTCTGGGATCTTTATGGTTATATATAATCAAAGTATGAGGAACGCACTGCTTTGAGAGTACAATGACTTGTACGAGGTAGAAGAATGAGGTGCTAACCCGGCGGGTAATGTTTAAGTGAAATCATCCCTCAACATCCCGCCTCGTGCAGTGATGACGTCGAAACAAGATAACTGTGACATTAGTTGCCATGTCTGATAACAAAATAACACCGAACCTCAATGCTTCTTTTCTTCACTTCAGACACGCGGAAAGACTGTATTATAATCTTAGTTGCGAAACTCGTGTTGCTGTTAAAAAAAAATATATATATACATACAGATAAAAAATCCAAACCATTTTATTAGCTCAGAACACACTGATTTTTTGCTGAAATGGAAGAAAAATTCCCATTCCATGAAAGTGGGTGAAACTGACATTTGCAGACACATATTATTATACTAAGTATTACTATCGACGACACATGGCATGGACGGCTATAGATGATATCTTTGCAGCGCTCTTCAAACATAGGATTACTTCATGAAAGAAAACAACATAAAAGTACAACTACTTCGTAAATCAAGTATTATATACAGGGCAGTATATTTACCTAGTAATTTATTAGAAAATTACACGAGGATTACGATACAAAGTTAAGTCCGAATCCGCAGATACATCTATAATGAAATGAACGAATTCAAAGACATTTTTTTTCTCTTCAATATCTGTCAGCAGATGAGGAGTTTATGGACTACATAAAACTGAGTTAGGCCTACAGTACAAACTTCCTGGGAAGTTATAGCGCTGTGCCGTTCATATAGCAGTAAGCTTCTCCAAGACAGCGTCTCGCCAAGCGCAGGTAACCTAGCTCTTTTAGATAGGCATTAAGAACACGAAGGATCATTATGAATAAAGCACGAACAGCACAAACAATGAGGATGAGCGATGATTTTTTTTTTTTGACAGCGAGTAATGAAACGTGTTGTAAAACAAAGATACGCCCTGTATCGTGACATTATCCTAACATATGTCTATAATCATTTTAAGGGGGGGGATGCAAAATCTGAAATGACAAATTGCACGCAGACATGACATCCACAATCTCAGATATATGAACGAAAGTGACTGATAAACACACACACACATACACACAAGTGAAAGTAGTCTTTTAAAGCGACCAAATTAGGTCACTGAGAAAAGCACAAACGTGAACAATGACTACTTGATAACAAGACACCATGTGATAGTCAAACAAGAAATTCTCTTTCTCCCCCCCCCCCCCCCCCCCAATTCTACACAGAAAATAAGCACATTTACGTCCCTTCATGAAGCACAGTCGAGAACAAATCCATGTCATTCCTTTGTCAAATCATGTTTCACGAATTTACGATAAAAAGAACTGAAGGAGGAGACTTAAAGTCGTCATATTGTCATTACCTTTGTCACCTCACGCTTCGCAAACAAACTGTTCAAAAGCAAAAAAAAAAAAAAACATACAAAAAGGCGCATCAAACCGTCCTTTAAAAATAATTTTTTTTTAAATATAAAATAATTAGTACAAAATGGGTTGTTTTGTTTTTTTTTGCAGATGCAAATATTTGAAAGACCTTGTCAAGAAATTTGTTAAGTCTAACAAAATATTACTATATAAACAACATTTTTTACCCTCGGTTTTTCCCCCCTCCATGTTTGGCACAAAATGACAGTCCCTACACGTTCTAGCCATGCGATTATAAACTTCCACGCCCATCTTCGACCCTGCATGCTTGTTTTGCTCACCGCTGTACAACCAGCAACTTGCGCATGACCTATTAATAAACACTACTTCACAACCAAAGTGGGGTAACGACGGGGGGTCGATTCGTTTCCATTACACTGCGCTCGGAGCTCCAAAACCGAGGACTATTTCTCTGCGGCAAAGCGAAAGTGGCACGTGAAAGAGATAAGAGAGAGGACGATGTGGCAGAGGACGTTGGATGCAAAACTAATCGGGTTTGACAATGACGGCTGAACACTCTGAAGATGATCAATAGCTGGTGCTAATGGAGGTAGGCTTTGAAAGGCCTGCAGAAACAATGTATTGAACGGACTGTGGTTGGAGAATGCGGAGAGCGCGGACCATGTATCATCGATAGAAAATTGATTACGTCGAGATAGGATAACCGAAATGCAGAGTTTTGGCATCGTCTGTTTCTGAACATTGGAGAATGATAGCTGATAGTTTGACAATGTTTTGAATTTAGTGTGAGTGTATCCGTCTATATAACCATCAGACATTCTCGGCATGTAACTCTTCATTTATTTAGCAGAATCAAACTATCTCGGCATGTAATTCTTCATTTATTTAGCAGAATCAAACTATCTCGGCATGTAATTCTTCATTTATTTTAGCACAGTCAAACAATCTCGCATGCTAACTCTATATATTTAGCAGGATCATGAATCCTGACATGTTAACTCTTTATATATTCTACATATTTTAGTAGAATCAGCGTATCCCGTCATCTTAACTCTTTATATATTTTAACTAGAACAAAGGATCTTGCTATGTTAACTTTCTAACTGGACCAAAAGATCTTGGCATATTAACTTTTTACATATTCTGGTAGGATCAAAGGATCCCAACACTTAACTTTTCGTACATTTTTAGCAGGATAAAAAGTTCTTGGCCTGCTAAATCTTCATATACTTGAGCAAGATCAAACGTTTTTGGCACCGTTAAATCTTCCGCAAGAAGGTAGGTAAAGAATAAACGACTTCTAACTCTGAGATCATAGTTTAGGGTCGATCCTGCTGGAGAAATACTGTAGGCCAAGACCTTACCTCCCTCCTCCATGTGGTCCGTATGGGAAAAAAGAGGCAATGGTGGAGTTTTTTTTTTTAGAAATCCAGCTCGCTGGGGGGAACTGCATCAGCTCTTCTTCTTGTGCAACTCATTAGGGATATAAAGAGGAGTCGTGGCAGAATACTACTATTAACATGTATTTAGCACTGTCTTTTATGGGCAGAAAAAAATGCTGGCTTCCATAGCAGTCTGAACATGGAAAAGCAAACAGATTCTTTCTCCCGTAAGTTAACGTAGCAGATCTTCAATGTCACTTGAAAGAGATGTGTAAGCGGAAGGAAAAGGAGGGTGGTGGGGGGGGGGGTGATTATTAATTGTTTCCGTTACTGAAAGAATAAGTTAACCCAAATCCCAACCTTCTTCTCCTCACCCCCTCCCACCCCCCCCCCCCACCCCAAAAAAAAAATCCTTTCATACAGTGAAGATATTTTCAACAGTCAACCAAGGGTTCTTAAGCCTTTTTAAGAGCTACAAATCTCGCCTCCTCCAAACTGCTCAATATTCCCTCCCCTCCCCCAGCCATACTCCATTAATCAAACTGTCGAAATCACTGCCATCATCAGTCCTGTTTGGAACAAGTACGACTACAAAAGTTGTCTTACTTTACATACTGACAGCTAGAGCCAGAACAGCTTTTAAAAAAAACCCCACATTCAGAGGACCAATTCCCCCATCATTTCGTTCCTATACCCCCAATGAGTACGGAATACCCCATGGTAAGAACCACTAAGTAGAAAGTTAATGGGAAAGTTCAATGAAAATCGTGCTTCATTACAATAACAAAGCACTAACTGCAGAACAGCTTACACCTACAGGCAGTGATGGATTATCCATGAAGATAAACAAGTCTAGGGGGACCGGTTTCAAGAAAAGAAAAAAAAACTGCAAACACAGAGGAACGGTTTCGGTCGGAAAGGGGAGGGGATGTGGGGGGGTCTTTACCAAGTTCTGCTTAAGGGTCTGGGGGATGGTTAATCCGTCACTGCTTATAGAGTTATCTTTCTCAAGAATGATAGTACTGCTCGTGCGCACCAAGCACACACAAACATGCGCGTGCGAACACATGTGAAAATAAACCAAAAGTCTCTGGTATAGATCCATAGTTTCACCGTTGACTGTGGTAAACTGCACTCCATAAGGAAACTAGTTACTCCAGACTTAAAATGCAGATTTTAGCTTTCTTATCACAACTTCATCAATATTTACGAAAATTAGCCCTACAATAGGATTACTCTGAGCACTGCTCACGCAATACTCGGCATGTATACAGCCTGTTAATTCAAATTCTGAACATAACTGCTGGAGAACGCGATAATTCGAACAGACACTATCACTCTCAAGCTCGGAATCGCGATATCTGGAACTGACACTATTCACTCAAGCTCTGAATCGAGATGTTTCGAACTGACACCATCACTCAAGCACCGAAATCTGACAGCAGCAGGGTGTAAACATTTGCACACCAAAATTTACAGCACTGAACATATTGATTAACTTTCTAATCTACATATCCAGCAGTTCTGCTACTAACACGACTCTAATGGTTTACGATCTGTCTCACCCGAATAGTCTGAATATCAGGCGTTGGCTGAAAGAATACACACACGAAACTTAACGGGCAAGGAGACAACATTTCTGGCCCTGCAGCGGTTTCTTGAACTTGACAGACGACGTCTGCTTCACGGTCAAAGATACTATCATTCTGCATTTTGCTGTCATTTTAGAATAAACATCAATACAACTCACGTGGAGAGCTGGAAAAAAAATGCTATGCTTTGCTTCCACTGTTTCGCCTGTTAGATGTCAAGAGATAAAATAATTTAATTCCAAAACATCTACACGAAGAACTGCTTTCCATTTTAATAATGAAAAAGAAATTTTAAAGAAAAAAAAATATACATATGTTACTAGATGGTCATAAAAATGTACGTAGACGAAATTTTGGTTTAGCCCACTGCAGCCAAACTGGCAACTCAATGGAACTGGGTCTGGAATCGCGAAGTGAATCATCCCCCCTACAACGGTAGAGGAAGAGGGAGAGGGCAGGCATCGTTAGCGAGTTCCTCGATCTGCATCCACAGCCGAGGGTTGAGAGAGTGTGAGTGAGGGAGAGATGAGGAAGGTTTTTAACTGTAGCGAAGGCGTAGAATGTAGAACACTGTTAAGTATTGCTACAGCTGGTCGATAGCCCCAAAAGTGTGAGGCCGGGGAAGGTATATTTCTCTAGTTAATACAGAGTTCGGTGAACTACATTTAAAAAAAAAAACCTCATATTTTTCGATCATGTGAACTGAATAAGTTTTTTTTTTAAATATGGCAAAAGATGCTGCACTGTGCCTTGTTAAAATTTCATACACAAAAAAAGATAACAGTAGCCAACTTCATTTATTGCTTGTGCAAGCCCCTTTAGACAGATATTATGGGAAAAGTTGTCCTCTCTGAGGAACAAGATTCGGCTGGATTATTCCGAGAGCTGGCCGTTGTTTGTGTTACTGAC
Source organism: Achatina immaculata (assembly GCA_009760885.1). Classification (NCBI taxonomy): domain Eukaryota; kingdom Metazoa; phylum Mollusca; class Gastropoda; order Stylommatophora; family Achatinidae; genus Lissachatina; species Lissachatina immaculata. The sequence continues at coordinate 3,264,738 of CM019713.1, forward strand.
GAGCCAGAGCAGGCATACCACAATACGTCTCCCCGTCGGGTTATAGAGTCACTTAAGGTCACATGCATCTCCGGCCGGACTTGAACAACCGACCACTTTGTGGGGGGGGGGGGGGCAAGAACACACCAACAACTACGCCCCAGTTGGTAAATACAACATGATACTGAAGATCATGGTGAACTTGCTGTGTGCAAGCAATAGCTAGAGAGATATCTGCGTGCTGGTGTTGTCCAAAGCTATCTTTCTTGCAAAGTTAAATGAGCAGTTTTGTCCCCCGTGTATCCGCTGAGCAGCGGGCTATGTATTATAATATTAACCGATACTGGATTTTTTCCACGATCCTGTTGCGTCGAATATCACGATACCTAGCGTCGACACTCACACAGTAACAATTCAGTATTTCGCCAAAATGCCTTTATCAAGGACAACAAAAATGACAAAATGTTGTCAGTGATAACGATATTTTGTTGAAATAATGGGCTACTATTGTTTGTTACTTGTGTTTTATGTATCATCTTATTATTTACTCCTTCCTTTTCTTCCTTTTTGTAAACAACTTATCATTGTTAGTCCGCGATTTACATTGCTGGTTACTGGAGGTTTGTTTTAAAAAAGAGACTGTTAATATTTATCTGTCACTGTTCTAGAAGCCATGACAGGTGCAAAGAATCTGTTGCTGCCCTGCAAAATGCCATAAGGCACACAGGGAGAGACTGTTTAACTGACCATGACCACCACAGGTGAATGGATAACCAGTAGCAGAAGAACTGAAAGGAAACAATAAGAGATAGCCCCCCCCCCCCATTCTCTTAACATAAGGAAGAACTGTTCTACAACACATGATCAATACATAAGGCTCCAGGTTCTACAATGGAGTCAGTCAAACAGCATAATCCACACAATCTGTTCACAAAATTATCTGTTTTATTGAAAGACATTACTTTAAGGTACATGCCAGCATACACATTAATTATTAAAATGTCATAAAGCTATGATTATTCCAAATTCAGGTAACCTGCAAACAACAAAAAAGTTCTGGAGACGTGCCATAATGGCAATCAATGTTTCCACCACCTTTCTACTTCAGCAAATTAGCAACCTGTGCTCACTTACAAGGCTTTGTGTTAAAAAGGGTATACTTATGCACAACACACAAATATTACACCCCCATATACACACTGCAATATCAATCAAATCTGTAAGGTGCTGAGAGCAATATCAAATGTTTTAAGACACCTGTCTGCTCCAGTGTTCCTCAACCTTTTTTTTTTCCCAACAACCCTTCTTTTTTTTACAGTAAAATATTTAAGTTTTCTCTCTTTAATCCTCTTTACTAGTCAGCCTTCTTCAATATTAAGTTTTTGTAGTATGGATATATTTGTTCTTTTTTGTGTCCATGATATTTGAAGAACTCTTCTGTAGCATTTGCATTCAAAGGCATTTATGTGTTTCTCAGCTGTTTTGTTAAGTGTCCAGGTCTCACAGGCATATGCTGTGATGGGAAAGATGCATGCCCTTAAAAATCTTATTTTTGTAGTTCTGTCTGTTCCTCTCCACAGCTTCTTTAGTTGTTTTACTTTTTGAATAGCGATAGATGTCCTCCTTTTAATTTCCCTCATTATATCTCCATTAGTGATCCAAGGTGTTCAAAACTCTCCACTTCTTCCAATTTTTCCTCATCGATACATATTTCAACTCCAAGTGCCAAGGACAAAATGAAAAAAAAAAGAAAGAAATTTCCCAGTACTCAAAAAGGAAAAATATACTTAGAAGGAACGACTGTTCAGGAAGTAAACCGATCTGCAAACCTCAGCAGCTATATAGACCAGGTTGGTAAACACCAGAAAAGAAGTTAGGATTGCAAAGGCAGCAACTTCTCAATCTTGAGAAAACATGGCCAAAAAAAAGTTATAACCATGAAAAACAAAGTTAAGATTATTCAACTCAAATGTAATATCCATCTTTATTTATGCATGTGAAAGGTGGAAAACAACTAAGGAAATAGAAAACAGATTAGACGCATTAGAAAACAAATGTCTAAGGAAAATACCCAGTATATAGTGGAATGAATTTAAGACCAACATAAAGATAAGGAAGATGAGCACACATCCACCTATTTCATCAATGTTAAAAAAAAAAAAAAGAAAAAAGAAGGAGACAGACATATTGTATAGTGGCCATGTGATGAGAAGAAACAATCACAGAATTCCAAAACAAGCTAACAAGTGGGACATAACAGGACAAAGAAAATGAGATCAACCACATGGCACTCTAAAGCGAACATTGCTGAGAGAGAGGCAAAATCAGTGGGCATAATATCCCTTAATGAGGTTGAAAAACTTGCTGAAAACAGAAAAACATGGCAAACTATAATGCAAGCCCTATATTGAATTAACAGCACAGGAAGAATGTACAATGTAAGTGCCAAGTTATTTGAATAAGTCAATCATCCTTGCCTGAGACTGACTGTCAAACAATTCTGTCTGTCTCCAGTTACAGAATTCTGTTCAGACTGTATTAGATAAAAGTCTGCCTTTCCACCAGTAAAGTCTACTTGCCACTTTAAACCCAGTATGCTCTCTTCCGCTGTCAGTCTAAGGCTCTGCCACTTCTGGCACTCACCCAAGCAGTCTCGCCACATGCATGAGGCTGATTTTTACATGATCTTCTGCTCATTTTAATATGCTGACAGCCTTGAGAATATTGTAATGATATCTATGTAACTGGGTTGAGCAGAGCTTGAAGACGGCAGATCTACATTCTATAATACTTCACATAAGCACCGCAGCCTGTCGTGATGGTGCTTCTCTTGGACTTACCATAAGACTTTATCTTCCAGATATTTCTCTCACAGCTAGACACAGACATGACATCATCATTTGCTGAATCTATATATATATATATATATATTTAAATTTGAGGGAAAAAGAGACAAAGGAAGACAGAGAGAAGTTACTGGATGGGCTGTCAGTGTGGCTAGGAAGAAAGTCACTGGCGGATCTCATAATCAACGCAAAAGACAGAATTGTGGACAGAAATTATCATCTACGCCATGCGGCATGGCACTTAGATTAATTTCTCTCACAGCTAGACAATAGACATGATATCATCATTTGCTGAACACTGAATAATACAGAATGGAAACAAAACAAAACAAAACAAAAACAAGAAAAACAAAAATACTTAATTATGAACTTCCTCTGCATGGTCATAAAGGATTCAGTTGTACAATTCACACATAAACTGCACTTTCTCCTTACTGACCTACACCAAATCTGGAATCAAATCTTGCAATTTTTTTTGCAACTCTAACAGTACATGTCACCTTCTGGTAAATATTTTTAATTAAAACTGAACAACAGAAAAATCTCTTTAATACCTGCACTGAGGTTCTGTGATGAAAAAGTGTGCTTAGTCAAGTCTCTTTTATTTCTGGGCACCCTGTATTAATTAGCGAGATTAAAACGATCTTTGACCTGCTCAAACTAAAAGGCCCAATCTCTAACAGACCGATTTTCAGCGTCACAAGAATTTTTTCTGCACAAATGTATCAGAATGACAATGGCACACAGGGAGACAAAAATGAAGATAAATGACAAGAATCTGTTTACTGCAGTGGATCACAAAACAAGGAGATGGCAAATGTTGAGATGCACTGCACTCTGACCTTAACGTAGAGAAGGCAAATAGAATATGATGACTGCTTTCACTCCTTCTCATTATCAACATAATCATGGAGGCAGTGAACATGGTTCATGCATCATTTATGTCATTGTTGAAGACAGTCCTTTCAAGCCATAGAGGACTTGAGGAATACAGTGTCTGTGCTTACAGTTTCCTTGACTTGCCAGTACACTATGATGTGGTCAGCATCACATCATGCTGCCTTTCCCTCCCCAGCTTCAAGAGGAAGTCATTCTCTATAGCTGTGTGACTGGGGCAACTAAGGATGGATTCAAAGAACTGGGTTTTGCCATCTGAAGCAAGTGTACCACCCACAATGTTACTCTGGTACCCTTAAGTCACTGTGACATAGTCCAAAGTCCTAGTAATCTTTGTTGATCAACATGGAATGAATGAATAATCTTTATTTTTAAAGAGTAAAGAATTCGGCATGCAGACATGTAAAGAGACAGTTACATGCTGTTCATCTCAAAATGTACTTTTCCTGTGTTCCTCTTATAACTTGCTGCTCTTTTCCATATATTGCCCTTTATGACTTTTGCTCTTTTCCCTACATCCCTCATAATTTGCTGCTCTTTTCCTTATATCCCTCCTACGTCTTGCTGCTTTTTTCCCTATATCCCTCCTATGTCTTGCTTGTTCGTTTCCCTATATCCCTCCTATGTCTTGCTGTTCATTTCCATATATCCCTCCTATGTCTCGCTACTCTTTTCCCTATATTCCTCTTATGATTTAATGTTCTTTTCCTTATATCCCTCTTATGACTTGCTGCTATTTTCCCTATATCCATCTTATGACTTGCTGCTCTTTTCCCTATATCCTTCATAATTTACTGCTCTTTTCCCTATATCACTTATAATTTACTGCTCTTTTCCCTATATCCTTCATAATTTACTGCTCTTTTCCCTATATCCTACCTATGTCATCTTCCTCTTTTCCCTATATCCCTCTTATGACTTAATGCTCTTTTCCTTATATCCCTCTTATGATTTAATGCTCTTTTTCCTATATCCCTCTTATGACTTGCTGCTGTCTTGCTGCTCTTTTCCCTATATCCCTCTTATGACTTGCTGTTCTTTTCTTTATGCTTTCTCTTATGACTTGTTGCTATTTTCCCTACACACCTCTTATGACTTGCTGCTCTTTTCCCTTACACCCCTCTTATGACTTGCTGCTCTTTTCCCTACACCCCTCTTATGACTTGCTGCTCTTTTCCCTACACCCCTCTTATGACTTGCTGCTCTTTTCCCTACACCCCTCTTATGACTTGTTGCTCTTTTCCCTACACCCCTCTTATGACTTGCTGCTCTTTTCCCTATATCCCTCTTATGACCTGCTGCTTTTTTCTTTATGCTTCCCTTTATGACTTGCTGCTATTTTCCCTACACCCCTCTTATGACTTGCTGCTCTTTTCCCTACACCCCTCTTATGACTTGCTGTTCTTTTCCCTACACCCCTCTTATGACTTGCTGCTATTTTCCCTACACCCCTCTTATGACTTGCTGCTCTTTTCCCTACACCCCTCTTATGACTTGGTGCTCTTTTCCCTACACCCCTCTTATGACTTGCTGTTCTTTTCTTTATGCTTTCCCTTATGATTTGCTGCTCTTTTCTTTATGCTTCCCCTTATGACTTGCTGCTCATTTCCCTACAGCCCTCTTATGACTTGCTGTTCTTTTCCCTACACCCCTCTTATGACTTGCTGTTCTTTTCTTTATGCTTCCCCTTATGACATGCTGCTCATTTCCCTACACCTTGTTGCTCTTTTCCCTAAACCCCTCTTATGTGCTGCTCATTTTGCTACACCCCTCTTATGATTTGCTGTTATTTTCCCTATATCTATCTTATGACTTGCTGCTATTTTCCCTATATCCATCTTATGACTTGCTGCTATTTTCCCTATATCCATCTTATGACTTGCTGCTATTTTCCCTATATCCCTCTTATGACTGCTATTATTTTCCCTATGTCCCTTTAATGACTTGCTGCTATTTTCCCTATATTCCTCTTATGACTTCCTACTCATGACTAAGTTTACTTTCCTTATACACCCCACTACCCTACAATTTACTTGTCTTTATATATGTTTCTGAAGTAACAAACTCAATTTCCCAGCACCAAATGGCATGTTATGTAGCGACTACTGTAATGATTCACTAAAACAGTATGTATATAACGAAATGTCCAACAAAATTTATCAACAAAATAAAATTAGATCTTCTCAGAACATCCCTCTGCTCATTTTCTTGTCAGCACCGGCCCGATGGTGTCGACCTTTGAACTTTTCTTTCACCTGTCGGTTATGCAAAACCTCTTTGCTCTGACCCTGACCTGCATATACAAAAAAAAATTTAAAAATCAACCAATAAAACAATAAGTCATACTGTTGTTGTATAATGTTTCAGATTATGACAAGTCTATAAAATAATTGAATTTGTAGTTTTAGCAGATGACAAATATACATATAAAATACAGCAATTATAAATACAAAAGATGACAATTATAATATACTTGAAGCAGTGCCGTTAAGTTACACTTACTGAGATACATGGACATTAAAGATGGAAAAAAAACATAATTTTTGTTCTAGAAATGTGAACATTCACAAATTGATGTACTTTCACACTGGCATGAGGTAAGACAAAGTATTAGAACAAGTGAAATAGAAAAAAAAAGACAGAAAAGACAAAGAGAAAGAAAGAAAGACACAGAGAGAGCAAGGAGAGTCAAAAGGACAAGACAGAGAGAGAAAGAGGCAGAGACAGAGAGAGAGAGAGAGTGAAAAAGAGACAGAGACAGAGAGAAAAGGAAACAGATAGAGACAAAAAGAGGGAGTGAGGATGACTGAGAGAGATAGAGAAACAAAGACAGAGACAGATTATGAAAGAGAGAAAGAGACAAAGAGACAATGACAAAGAGAAAGAAGGATTGAGACATAAACAGAGAGAGAGAGAGAGAGAGATAGTCAAAAAGACAAAGCCAGAGAGACAGAGAGACAGAGACAGAGAGAGAGGCAGAGACAGAGACAGAGAGAGTGAGTTAGAGACAGAGAGAGTGAAAAAGAGACAGAGAAACAAAGAGTGAAAGACAGAGACTGACTAAGAGAGAGAAAGAGACAAAGAGACAATGACAGAGAGAAAGGAGGACTGAAAGAGAGACATAAAAAGAGAAAGACAGACTAAAAGAGTGAAAGGGACAAAGAGATGGAGAGAAAAGAGGACTGAGAGAGAGACAGACAGAATGAGAGACAGGGAGAGAGAGAGAGAGAGAAAAAAAGAGAGACAGAGACACAGAGAGAGAGAGAGAGAGTCTGAAAACAGATATAAATAAAATCATTAGAACAACACTACCATATTTAATACACTGAAAGAAATGATAAAACCCTGAAAAATCATTTAGAGGAGGCAAAATCCATGAAAACAGAACCATCAGCATGATAACATTATACCTCCCAAGAGAATCCTTCTCTAAACAGGCCATCAAGATAAAAGAAAAGGCTGAGCTAATGGCTCACTGCATCCTTACCTTACTCAGCAGAGGGAGAAGGGGAGGGAAGAGATAACAAGAATTTTAAAACATTCATCAGAAACTTCACCTTCAGTTGTACAATTATAAGCTGAATGTGAAAAGTGAACGATTCCATGCTCATAATACTGGATCACATTACTATATGTTGTTACTGCATCTTTAACAAACTTTAAAACAACATTTTACTAGTAAAATACATATAACAGATTTTTTTTTAATGCTAAAAGAAAATGTGATGAACTGAGCACAAAGACCCACCTTTGGGGTTTCCCTTCATATCTCGGTTGACTGGGGCAATACCTCCTCTGCCCCTCCTTCCTCTGGCAGCCTGTGACAATCTCCTCTGTTCTGCCTGTTCTCTTAACATTGCTGGGTCTGCTACAAACTGGTCCCTTGCTGGTGGCTAGGAAATTATTTGACAGAAATCATTACTTGTAGCTGGGCCACCCCTGACATAAACCTAACTCACAGCTAGGACAATAATGGTGGAAACATAATACATATTTTATGACAATGCTGACATAATTCATCTCTAATTAGTAACCAGGACAATAATGAAAGAAATTTAATTCATAGCCAGGACAATAATGAAAGAAATCTAACTCATAGCCTGGACAATAATGAAAGAAATCTAACAGCTAGGACAATAATGGCAGAAATCTAATTCATAGCCAGGACAATAATGAAAGAAATCTCACTCATAACCAAGTCAATAATGAAAGAAACCTAATTCATACCTAGCAACATAATGGCAGAAATCTAATTCATAGCTAGGACAATAATGAAAGAAATCTAATTCAGAGCCAGGACTATAATGAAAGAAATCTAATTCATAGCTAGGACAATTATGGCAGAAATCTAATTCATAGCTAGGACTATAATGAAAGAAATCTAATTCAAAGCTAGGACAATAATGAAAGAAATCTAGCTCACAGCCAGGACAATAATGAAAGAAATCTAGCTCACAGCCAGGACAATAATGAAAGAAATCTAGCTCACAGCCAGGACAATAATGAAAGAAATCTAGCTCATAGCCAGGACAATAATGAAAGAAATCTAGCTCACAGCCAGGACAATAATGAAAGAAATCTAGCTCACAGTTAGGACAATAGTGACAGAAAAGTAATTCACAATTAGGACAAGAATGACAGAAAACTAACTCATAGCTACGACAATGACTGAAACTAAGTCATGTCAACAAAAACAAAAACTATACAAATGCTCAGAGCTCATAACATTCTAAATTTGAAAAGAAATGAATTTAACACAAAAGTACAACAGTTATTATGGAAATAAAATTATCAAGAAACAGAATAAAAGGCAACTAATGCTGAGAATGAAACTAGAGCATATGGATTACTCACCCTATTAACATCATCATTATCATCATCCTCATCACTGTCCTCTTCTCTTCTGCTATCACCAGTAACTTCATCTTTGGCTTTCTTTCTCTCCAGGTCCATAAGTACTCTTGGCAAAACCCTGCCATTGCACAGAATGAAAGGCTTAGACAAATCAAGAACAGTACATAGTCTATGGTGACCAAGATATAGAGTGGGGGGGTTCAGACAGCTATGATAGAAACATTAGCAGCTTTCAAAGCCAGCAGTCTACAGATAGTGTGGTCCTAGCCATCATAGCCACAGAGCTACTGTTGGCATGATATAGTCAACAATGTCAGTAACCTATGGCTGGCAATATCCTGGTCATTAGAGACAGTGACCTATACTTAGGTCTCAATGTCAATGACATATATCTGGCATAAGTTAGGTCTCAGAAACAATGACCTATACCTGGCATGATATTAGGTCTGAGAAACAATGACCTATACCTGACATGATATTAGGTCTGAGAAACAATGACCTATACCTGACATGATATTAGGTCTGAGAAACAATGACCTATACCTGACATGATATTAGGTCTGAGAAACAATGACCTATACCTGACATGACATTAGGTCTGAGAAACAATGACCTATACCTTACATGATATTAGGTCTCTGAAACAATGACCTATACCTGGTATGAATCTATCTAACTCTAAAAATTACTCTCAGTAAAAAGGATATTATCATTCCACCTGATCACCAAAGAAGGGTTCAGCCAATTCCCTTTGGTAGTGGTATTTGTTGAAATGTTTGTTTCTTAGATCTGTTTCAACAATTACATTAGCTTTTTTTCCCTACTATCAGCCATATACACGGCTTTGTTTAAAAAAAAAACTGCACCCATGTCATTTTGATCCTGTTTTCTCCAGTTTTTAAAGATTAAGATTTTAAGCCACTATGTAAGACAAATATAGGCATTCCAGCTTTTCCCAATAAAAATGTGGTAGGAATGTTTAATATTAAAGTGTATGTATGGTCTTTAGATTACTGATATAGTAGTCTCAAGATTCCCATCCAGTATTAAATCTGTAGTAAAGAATGTTCTTCAACCCATGACCTTCATTCCAGTCTCAAGTTGCATGGAAATACATCAACAACCTACAGAAAAGAGAGCGAATGAAGGAAAGAAAAATTATATTTACAGAGTAATATAGCTTCATCCACAACCTTCATGGGCTCAGTTTCCTGATAAGCATTTCTCCTTCCACCTGCATTTGTTTCTGTAGCTGTCTGATGGTTTTTTTTTAACCAGATAGGGTTGCTGGCCCTATGCTGAACCCTCCTTAGCCTTTTATGATCATGCGTGGTAGGGTACAGTGGTCCTATTCTTTGCTTCCCAGGCATGTGGCTAGGTACCGGGTATGTTGGCAGAAATGCAGATGAAGCCACTGACAGCAATTATTGAGGAAAGAAGCTGGCGATGGTTGGGACATGTGCTCCAGATGACTGACAACTCACTACCAAAAATACACAGGGAAACAGAAGTAAAGGTAGACCAAAGGAGACATGGAGGGGAACAACAGAGAGGATGTTGAGCAATGGAGAGCTCACCTGGGCAAGAACGGAAAAAAAAGGCAAAAGACAGGCATTTGTGGAAAACCCTTGCGGAAGCCCCATGTGCCCTGGGCACTTAAGGTTCAGAGAGAGAGAGATAGCAATATTACAACCCAATGAAAAATGGGTGAATTTAATCACTCATCTTACTAGAAAAAAAAAAATTCCCAAAACCACACCAAAGAAGTATCTGATAAGCACACCACCAACATTTTTTTTTTGCAAGCAATGACATGACACATATATAATGTATATATCGTATACCGCAACTTTAAAAACCTGAAGTACAAATACCTGCAAATGTACTTGTAAACAAAGTGTTAATCACAATGGGATGTTCTTAGGTGACAGTTGCATAATGCTACCAAGGACATGACTACACTGGGTCATCAGCATCCCAAAGGGATTCAGGCTACAAACATTAGACTGATGAATATGTACGCTCTCAACTTTGTTGATGCTTCGTCATAGAAACGTATCTGATTACAACTGCTGCAGAGCTAAAAGCATGAGTGATTTCCCTTGATTTTATGACAGAACATTTTTAATAGATAATGTCCCTGTATCGATTTCCCTTTAATTTATTATTATTTTTTTAAACTCCTTTCTCATATGTCACGAGTAAATTCATTAAAGCCAAATCAAACCATGCATCACACATTAACTCGTCACACAGCTTAACACCCACTCACACACCGTAAGCTAAATAAATTCACTGTAGCCATAACCAGTGAAAAACTAGATCATCTCATCTGAGGTCTATGCTGACAGCAAAGCAGAAGGAGACAAATATAACAGCCACTAGGAACGCAGACATAAACTACCATCGGAGTCATTTGCTGTTACTATTACCCTCAAAAGAAAAGCACTGTTTACAAAACAATTTTTATATAAGGAACAGATCCAATTTTAAAACTGAAATAAGCATGTGTCCATCATTGTGGAGGAGCTCTGTGGTGATGATAAAGACATAAATAGGACACTGATGACCCTTCGCACATAAATCACAAGCTACGATTGTTTTTTAAAAAACATACAGCAAAAGGGAAAGGAGTTAAACTGAAGTCATTTCTGCCCTGAAGAAGATAAATGCACAAAAAAAAAATAATAATCTATTTCACAAACCAGCACAGCTGTTTCGTTGTTTCAAAGGAGTGAAACTAATGTGCATGACTTACGTATTGTTAGTGAGCTCATCAGCAGAATCTGCATCAACAGCCCCAATAGCATTAGAGTCATAGGTATCATCATACTCATCCTCGTACATCTTCTGACTCTCCAGGTCTCCTAGTGAGAGACAAGCAGAGACCACAAGCTGCAGCACAATGACCATCTCAGTGAACAACAAAAATAACAACACTCAACTCAGGCCATTAACATTCTTTACATCAGTAAAGCTGAAGAAATCTGGCCAATCATAAGGTCCTTCCCTGGTTAAGAAAAATCATACTAGATAGAAACATGAACATTGTGGCATTATGTAGGCCAATACTTAGATAGAAACATGAACATTGTGGCATTATGTGGGCCAGTATTTAGATAGAAACATGAACACTGTGGCATTATGTAGGTCAATACTTAGACAGAAACATGAACATTGTGGCATTATGTGGGCCAGTATTTAGATAGAAACATGAACACTGTGGCATTATGTAGGTCAGTACTTAGATAGAAACACGAACATTGTGGCATTATGTAGGAAAGAAATCCAGTGACATTCAGATGTTCTCCGGCAACAAATGGAGCACATGTTGAAAGGCACAAATAAAAGTTTAAAAAAAAAAAACTTCTTGAGTTCTTGTAAAATTTTTTTAAAAAAAACATGCATCTCTAGCATAGTTTCTGTGCAATAAATATTTGAAATCAGAGAAAAAAACTTTATGTACACCTTGTATATCTAATTTTTTTGTAATAAATGAAACAGAAAGTCCTTATGCTCACTCCATATATCTAGTTCTAGGTTTTTGCATAATAAATGAAATCAGGGAAAGACTTTATATTCACCCCATACATCTGGTTTTTGTGCAAGAAAATAAATCAGGGAAAGACTTTATATTCACCTCATATATCTAGTTTTTGTGTAATAAATTAAGCCAGGGAAAGACTTCATATTAACCCCATATATCTAGTTTTTGTGTAATAAAAGAAATCAGGGAAAGACTTTATATTCACCATGTATATCTAGTTTTTGTGTAATAAAAGAAATCAGGGAAAGAGTTTATGATCCTGCACATCTGATAAGCAAATGTGGGAGTTCTATGATTTTAAAAAATCTGTAAAATATCTAAAAATAAACTAATTAAAACCACATAGAAAAAAGACAAAATTCTTTCGACTTTTCATGAGAAGACACAAGTAAGGGAACATGAGAGTCTCTAAAAAAAAAAAAAACTCAAGCAAAAAAGAAATAAAAGGAGATTGAAAAAAATACACTAATGAAGAGGCACAATAAAAGGAAGGCAACTAATCTGATCAGAATTATCAAGGATCACATAATATGGAGAAGTGCAACCACTAATATTTATCAGCATGGTAACCGATGATGATGATGATGATGATGATAACTATAAGTTATTGTAACTGCTAACCTCCAGCAGCAGAGTCATATATGCTGTCCTGGTCAACTGAACCATACACATCGTATGTTGCCCTCACAGTATTCACTATGCTCTTATCATCCATGTCAATTTTTTTATTCCTGGAAATTATTTGTTATTCAGCTTCATCTTACATAAAATAAATTTGTTAAACTTAGCTTATATTCCATGATAACAATCTATTAAACTCAGCTTAATCTTCCATGATAATAATCTATTAAACTCAGCTTAATCTCCCATGAAATAAATTTGTTAAACTCAACTTAATCTTCCATAATAACAATCTATTAAACTCAGCTTAATCTTCCATGATAACAATCTATTAAACTCAGCTTAATCTTCCATGATAATAATCTATTAAACTCAGCTTAATCTTCCATGATAACAATCTATTAAACTCAGCTTAATCTTCAATGATAACAATCTATTAAACTCATTTTAACCCTTAAAAAAACACAAGCTTTGCAGTACTTTTATTATCCTAATGGACATGAACTTTGTTATAGGTCCTGAACTCCTTATACAAAGTGCTGATACATCTTTATTATACATCATTTTGTTGAAATTGGATGTATTTTGATATTCTAAAGCTTAAAGTGACATTTTCAAATCTATGTGACTGTAGGCTCACAAAATGTGAATAAAGTACGGAATAAAACTGTAACAAAAATAATCACAGTACACTTTCACATAGAAAGGGAAAACAAGTAATGGAAAACTACAGAAACAAACTGACTGTTTTATAAAAAAAATATAACCATTTTTGCACATTATATTCAATATGAAGTCAATATGACCAATAATAATGAAATGACAAGGTTTTTACATTGTCAACATTCGGAGTAAAACTGTTAGAAATAAAAGTAAGAAAACCGTCAAATTCTGAAACTTGACTTCAAAACATAAAAACATTTCAATTTGACATAAATGATATTATAAAATTGAATAAAACAAAACAATGCACTGAAAATTCTGAGAAATTACTCCACAATTATGTCAGATGACATGCTATCAGGTGACACTTCGAAATGTAGTTGTGTTATGGTTTATGTTGGAGAGAGAAATAATTTCTCTATTTCTGATAGCATAATTGTCACATTTTTAATATTTAATACTTTTTACTTCTCTTTTATTAATCTGATAGCACATTTTGCATTCTTACTGATTATCTGTGATTTCAGGCTCTACTTGCTTAGTGAGAAAAAGAAAAACATAGGCTTTGTTGTGACAGGCATATAATTATCCCTATATTTCCTAACTGACAACAATTATTGAGGAAAGACGCTGGCGATGGTTGGGACATGTGCTCCGAATGACTGACAACTCACTACCAAAAATCCCCCTGGGAACAACTGTGTTAAGAGCACACTTATCTTAACATAGTGTTTGTGAGACAGGGAACATAGATCTGTTTGCTTAAAAACTCTGACCTACCTCTGTAGCCCAGAAACTTGTAGCAATCAACACTAATTGTAATTGTTATTTTTGCAAAATGTAATGTCAGGTTGGTGGACAGATGGGGACACGGAGATCTCTGGCGGGGATGAGGGAAGTCTGGTGTGAAACCAATGAATCCAGGACGTGACAAGCCTATGGGTCTTTACAACAATGGCTATCAGAATGATGTAAACAAAACAGAGCCAGTAGACTATGGGTGGCGGGGAATGGATATCGTTGAAGCACTCATCAGATTCCTCATCTCAAAGTCGGAGTGTCTTTGTGGAACTGTCTCAAACCATCTGACATGGAGAAGGCGCTTAAGTACAGCCACCAGGGGCTGGAAAACAAAGTTTTGGCCAGGCCAGCCACACTGTCTTCATGGCAGTCCGAGCAAGACCACAGTCTGCCCTAGCAAGGAAAGGTGCTGAAGTCGGAGTTACCCAGCCAAAAGGCGCATCGCAAAAATCAGGGTAACACGCATTATCGCTAATGAAATGTCTCTATCTGCAGTTTTCAAACATGGTGCTCGCCCTGTGAAGACTAACCAGGCAGGTGCAGTGCCGGGCCCCCTGCCTCGAAAGGGTCCACCCAATGCTACTGGAGGTCCTCTCAGTTCGTCTTGTGGAGTCAGGAGACATGAGAGTAGAGCTACTGGCCAAAAAATACAACAGAAGAAAATAGCCAAAAAGCAAGAACTTAAAATAATGCAGTGGAATGCTGAGGGTGTCAGCAGTGTTAGAGATGGCTATAGCAAAAAGGTTGAACTAGAGAACATACTTTTTGCAGAGCAGGTAAGTATATGCTGCATACAGGAGACACACCTAACCAAAGATGCCACCTTTAAAATCAGAGGCTACCAGTGCTTTAGATCAGACCGACAGGACAGAAGAAAAGGAGGAGTACTCACACTTGTTAAGAATAACATCAGCGCATGTCAGGTGGGAGTGTACATGGAAGGAGCCGAATACCAGATGATCCATCTAAAAAGTAGTAATACAGATTTCCACCTCCTTAACTATTACTGTCCTAATGACCGCCCACTTGCTTTAGGAACAATCCCACACAAAGAGAGACTGATGGTCTGTGGTGATTTTAACAGTCATTCCCAGAGCTGGGGCTATGACCACATAGACAAGAGAGGAGAGGAAGTTGAGAGCTGGCAGGATGATAATGGACTTCTCCTGATCAACCAGCCAATGGATGCCCCAACATTTTACTCAAGGGCATGGCATACAAAATCAACACCAGATCTGGCATTCCACTCTCCAGATCTGAAGTGGAACATTACACGTGAAGTTGGAAAACAACTTGGAGGTAGCGACCATCGACCAGTCTTCCTGACAATAGAAAATGAACTCCTTAACACCAGTAACCCTCTCCCCAGATGGAACTATAAAAAAGCAAACTGGACAATATACAGACATCGTACAGGTACCCTGGTGGGACAGCTGTCCATAGAAGGTAAGGATATTAACAGCATAGTGAAGGAATTCAATGCTTGTATCCTTCAGGCCGCTCGTGAAACCATTCCCAGAGGAGCTCGCAGGGACTATAAACCATACTGGTCTAGTGAGCTGGGAAAACTCCATGATGACGTGGAAGCAGCTCGAAAGCAAGCAGAAAATAGACCATGCCAAGAACACCACAATAATTACCAACATTCTAAGGCCAAATTTCAGAGAGCAAAGCTGCAAGCCAGATGGGAAAGTTGGAGAGAGAAAACAGAGTCCCTAAACTTTGAAAAGGATGGAAGGAAACCGTGGAAACTAATCAAACAGTTAAATGATGAGAGTACTGGAAGAAGTACAAAGGTTACACTAATAGAGGATGGGAAAACTCTTACAGGTAAGCAGGTAGCAGATCACTTTGCTCGCATTTTTGCACAGGACTGCAACATTGATATCCATCCAGAGAAGGAGCGTACAGTGCGCATCGAGCCACAGAAGAGGAGGAACAAGTCAGAAAAGTGGAGGTCATGGATGCACCAATCACACGCAGTGAGTTAGACCTAGCAGTTAGTAAACTGAAACCAAGGAAATCACCAGGACCAGATGGAGTGTCCAATGAAATGATCAAGAACCTGGGAATGGCAGCAATGGGAAAGCTGTTGGATATTTTCAATATGTGCTGGAGCACAGGTAAGTTACCTCAAATCTGGAAGGAAGCAAGCATGGTACCACTGCTAAAACCAGGGAAAAACAGTGATACTGCCTCCAGCTACAGGCCAATCAGTCTCACTAGCTGCCTATGCAAAACGATGGAACGCATCATTGACCTGAGGCTAAAATGGTACCTAGAAAGTGAAAACCTTCTCGTTCCACAACAAGCAGGATTTAGGCAGTACTACAGTACGGAAGATCAAGTGACCTATCTCTCTCAAGAGATTGAGGATGCATTCCAAGAGAAAAACCTTGTACTAGCAGCGTGGATAGACCTGAAGAAAGCCTTTGATAAAGTATGGAAAAAAGGTCTGCTGTGGAAACTAAGAAACTGCAATGTGAATGGAAGACTGTACAACTGGATAAAGTCCTATTTACACAATAGAAGAGCTAGAGTAGTAATGGATGGACACAACAGCCAGAAAGTACTT
This sequence comes from Achatina immaculata, assembly GCA_009760885.1. NCBI lineage: Eukaryota > Metazoa > Mollusca > Gastropoda > Stylommatophora > Achatinidae > Lissachatina > Lissachatina immaculata. The sequence continues at coordinate 3,281,521 of CM019713.1, forward strand.
CTGCGACACGGTGTACCACAAGGAGGAGTCCTTTCGCCTACACTATTCCTTGTATTCATTAATGACCTGGTCAAGGAACTTCCCTATGGAATCAAAGCGGCACTGTATGCAGATGATCTGGTCATGTGGTGTACAGATGAATATGCGACAGTTGCTACACAGAGACTCCAAAGAGCAGCAGACATCTTGACATCATGGACAAACAAATGGTGTGTAAGTATCAACACAGAGAAATCAAGTACCACTCTGTTCACCCTCTCATCTAAACAGAAAGCAGGTAAGATCTTTGTAAATGAAATACCCTTAGGGATGGACAACCAACCCACTTACTTAGGAGTGACTCTTGACTCAAAACTGACGTGGAAGCAACACATCAACAGTGCAGAAGCAAAAGCCAGAAGAAAACTAGCCATATTAAGAAAACTGAGTGGAACCACATGGGGAGCTAGTGAAAGAATCCTCAAGAATGTATATCAGCAAAGTATTCTACCACATTTAGAATATGGCTCAACATCTTGGTGCACAGCATCAAACACTACGCTGCATAATCTAGACAAGGTTCAAAATCAGTCACTACGGATTATCACAGGTGCCATGAGGTCCACACCAATAGTAGAAATGCAGAAAATAGTTGGTGTTCAAGCGCTAAAGGAACGTAGAGACACAAAGGTCATGACCATGGGAGAAAAATTCCTTAGCTCTGTAAGCCATCCCCTGAAGGAGAGATTCAATAACTTGGCATTAGGACGGCTTAAAAGAAGCAGCTTCATTCATCAGGCCAAGCGTATGCGTAAGCTGATACCTGACCTTCCAACTGTAGTCGCTCCATTATCATCTGTACCAGAGCATACACCATGGAAAGAAGCAGATTATACACAAATATCTATTCAGACTGAAGTGAAAGGTGTGCAGAATGGTGAGATGCAGAGCAGTCTTGTAAGATCAACAGCCACACTTAGTGTTCTAGATGACAAATATCCATGTGACACCTGGATACGTGTGTATACAGATAGATCTGCACATAATGCCATAAAGAATGGAGGGGCAGGAGCATATATTGAATATCCAAACAACACCATTGACAAGATTTCCATACCCACTGGTAAATACTGCAACAACTTTGATGCAGAAGTTAGGGCAATTATTGCTGCAGTTGAAAAACTATCAGGCTCCAGAATTGATACATGTCCTGTAGTAATTCTCACAGATGCAAGATCAGTACTGGAGGCTCTTCAGTGCAACAAACTACCAGACCTTAAGGATGCCTTGTCAAAAATTGGCTTACAACATGGAGTCACTTTGCAATGGATTCCCTCCCACTGTGGGATACCAGGCAATGAGAAAGCTGACCAACTGGCCAAAGAGGGCACTGAAATGGAGCAACCAGACATACCAATCACTTATAATCAGAAGAAAAGCATGATAAAAACCTACAGGAAGCCACAAACACCACCACATGATGACTATCACATGCTAAACAGAAAGGAACAAGTCACCATCTTCCGTCTCCGAACAGGACACAGCCGACTCCGAAGTCATATGTATACAAAGTTTAAGGTTGGTACTACTAATCTGTGTACATGTGCCCAGGTGCCCCAAACTGTGGAACATATCCTCCAGAACTGCATCAACTACGAGTCACTGAGAAATAATTACTGGCCCAGTGAAACCACTAAAGAAGATAAGCTCTATGGTTCCATACATGAATTACAAAAAACAGTGAAATTTATCCAAGAGACAGGACTGCAGATACAGACAGACAGTGCGAACGAAGAAGAAGAAGAAGAAGACTACCAAAAATAGCACTAAGATGGACACCACAGGGGAACAGAAGTAAGGGTAGACCAAAAGAGACATCGAGAAGAACAACAGAAAGGATGTTGAGCAATAGAGGGCTCACCTGGGCACGAGCAGAAAAAAAAAAGGCATTTGTGGAAAACCCTTGCCAAAGCCCCATGTGCCCTGGGCACTTAAGGTTCAGAGAGAGAGATATTTCCTAACTCTCCAACAAGTTCTTCAGTAAAGTCTAAATGTCCATATTTAGATAGTCTTAGCAATTCTATCATGTTCGGGTTCTTGCTCATTTTATCCTGAAATAAAAGAAATTTACCAGTGTCAGAAAAAAACTGAAAATTCAAAAAAATGTTCCAACATTTATTTGTCTTTCTCAAAGAAATCAAGCGCAAAACATATTTTCACTGAAAACAGACAACAAGAAATTGAAGGATTAAAAAATTTAAAAAACATGGAAATACAAAAAGACATAAATCATCACCTTTATCATATGAGTCAAAAGGAGTTGGTGATTATGCTTATTGTACAATACTTTATACTTTTTATTAGATGCACTGCCTTTCTCTTCTTGAGCCATTTGATCAGCTCCTTCAAATATTTTTCTGTCTTCTCTCTTTTTGTTTATACCTGATTATCACTTGGCAACTTTTGTTCACCCCGCCCATATACTCATTATCTCTGACAAGACTTGTCCATCTCACAAATATCTCCCCAAATTTATATTAGTTCTTCTACTATGTCCATCAGTTTTGTGATTCGTTGACATCAGCACTGCAGTCTTGTTATTCCTCCGCTGCACTGTGAGGACTTCCTTATTCCTTACCCACCTCATGTCCCCTCTTGGAGAATTCTTCCTTTCAGAAAACATAAATAAATGTCACATTTTTTACATCTAGCACCTGTTACTTCTTTTACTGGTCTGATTACAGAGTTTTCATAGGGGCCTGGCATCCCATCATCTTCGTCATAACTGAAAGTTCTGAAATCAAATAAAATACTCATAATAAATCTAATTAGAGTACAGACGTAGTCAGTCATTTGCATGTCCCTTGCGGAACTTTGCCTCCCTAACAGCTCTCCTGTAGTTCTCTCGGTTACGCAGACACTACTTAGAGAATAAGTAACATATAGCTATTTCAGAGCAAAGAGCACACAAATACTGCCAGAAATGTAAGCACAAGTTAGCAACAACTTGATACTGCCGAAAGACATTGCAGAACCTCATTCAACTTTCTCACCTTATAACTAAGTAAGATCCTACATTCACTACCAATAACAGACTGCTCACAGTTACTAAACTATGCATTCTCTACCTTAATTGATTGTAAATAACACCTTAGTTTATTGTTAGAACAGCCTACAGTTATTAGTTATTATAAACAAAGTCCTAATTCCATCCCTTCTCATTGACCAAGAAGTAAACTTACCGTGGCACATGTGTCCTGTTTGTTTGTCTGATATTTTCTTCATCAAAGCAGTGGCTGCCATCTGATGACTTCTCATGCTCCCACCCCTCTTCATCACTTAAATTCAGGTCAGTTTCAGGCTCTTAATCTGAATTTGATTACATATTAGTGAAATGTAAAGTAGACACTCGTACTATGAACCGACTGTAAGCAATCCCAGATGGCGGCTGCGACTTCTTTTGTTTACGTTTTTTCACGCGTAATTTTAATTGCAAAATCATATAAAACATAATTTTTTTCTGCATGAAAAGAAGAGACTTTCTTTGATACATAAAAGTGTTTAGAATATTAAAATTTTTTTTAAATACTAATTTTATATCACCAAAGCTACTGGACACGAATGTCCGAAATTCAGTGTTTGCTTTTTTTAAGGGTTCATCTTCCAAAAAAAAATAATTTGTGAAATTCAGGTTAATCTTACATGATAATAATCTATTAAACTCAACTTAATCTTCCATTATAACAATCTATTAAACTCAACTTAATCTTCCCATGATAATAATCTATTAAACTCAACTTAATCTTCCTAAAAACAATTTGTTAAACTAAACTTAATCTTCCTAGGACAAAAGACACAATAAGAACAGAAAACACAACAAAACTACCTGAAATAAAATGGAGATACCATTATTTATGAATGACAAATATGAAATTCGAGCATCACACAACTTCCCTGTAATATCCAACATCCTGATCCAAATGCTAACAAAGATAACTACTTCAGTGATGGCACTGTTATCAGGGATAATTTCAGCATGACCATCTTTACTATCACCATCTGTACATCAGCAATGCAAAATACTTTCAAAATGCAAAATCTCTATGATCTGAAAAGCTCAAGTATAACTCTGCCATATTTAAGATCTCCAGCGTTCTACATACTTTTTTCCTATATGAACTTTGGTCAAGTCCACATTCTTGTTTCTGAAAATATCAAATTCATCATTGTCAAAGACATTTCGTCTCGAGTCCAGGATATCTGCATTATCCGCCTGATCATTTCTCTTAGATAACTCTCTTGGATATCTGAAAAGATGTAAAACATATTGTGGTCCTAAAATCATTCATCTTTTTTTTTCCTTAATTTTATGACAATTTTTAAGAGTTGAAGACAAAAATGACAAAGAGAAATATGCTTTTATTTGGGCAGTCATGCCAAATTGGCTTCCATTACTTCATTTACTAATATAAAAAGGAGTTTCAAAATATTTCACAGAAATAAAAATATATAAGTGCAATATCACAATTAGAATGCAAAGTAGGAATATTGACTAAGTTTCAAAATCAGAATCACGCACAAAACAGTTTCACTGAAAACAGACAATAGGAAATTGAAGGATTTTTTTTTTTAAAACTATGGAAGTACAAAAAGATATAAATCATCACCTTTATCATATGACTCAACAGGAGTTGGCGATTATGCTTATTGTACAGTACTTTAAACTTTTTATTAGATGCACTGCTTAAATAAAGGTAAACCATACCTGGGTAAGTCTAGGCTGACAACTTGTAAAGATGGTGGGAGCTTATCCTCAAGGACACATGACACCACCCTCTCCTGGTCCCAGCCAAGTTCGTCTAGGGCACGCTAAATGTTCAACAATGTCGAGTTTTAGAAACTGAGCAACAAATATATAGCTTCAGATATTTATCCCTTTCCAGACAGTATGAAGCTTGAATGAAAAACAGTTACCCAAAAGTAGTTTTACACTTCATATTATTATTTTATAAATGTATTTTATTGATAAATGTAGCAATACCATCAATGGCACAGAACTGAAACAAGTTGATAGATTCAAGTACTTAGGAACAATTATAACAGCTGATGGGAAATGTCACAATGAAATAAAAAGCAGATGTGCTCAGGCCAAGTCAGCATTCCAAAAAATGAGACACGTCTTGTACAACAGATCCATATCAATGGAAACAAGATTCCAAGTACTTAAATCTTACATCAAGCCAATTTTGTTTTATGGATGTGATGCATGGTCTATGAATAAGAGAGTACAATGAGAAATGGAGGCCATGGAAATGTGGTTCATAAGGATGTTGAGGGTACCATGGACAGCTAAGAAAACCAATGAAGAAGTCTTAAGAGAGGCTGGAGTTAAAAGGCAAATTACAGCAAAGATCAGAGGCAGACAAGCGAGATTTGTAGGACATTTTCTGAGAATAGGAAAATTGGAACACACTGTGGCAACTAGAAAAACTGAGGGAAGAAGAGACAGAGGAAGACAGAGAGAGAAGTTACTGGATGGGCTGTCAGTGTGGCTAGGAAGAAAGTCACCGGCGGATCTCATAATCAAGTCTAAGGACAGGGAATTTTGGAGAGAAATGATCGCCTACGGAACGTGGCACAGCACTTGATTGATTTTATTGATAAATAAAAGAAATTAGTTATACATGCAAAATTGCAAAACTTCCCATCATTTTTTTTACATAATTTTGTATCTGATCTCTGATGAAAAAAGAAATCCATATTTATCAGTCCTTCTATCCTATACTATTTTCTTACACAAGTTTTCCTTGTTATGGTTCCATAGATAAATGTGTTCTAATCAACATACCGTAAAAGATCCAACTGTCGGGGAATTATTAATTAAAAAAGCACACACACATACATAAACCAAATATTATTGTGTGATTTAAAGTTAATAATAATTATGATAACAATAAAAGTCATAATAATAATAATCTATTTAAAAAAATAATAACAATCTATAAAAAATGTTTTCTTTCAATCTGCATCTTCTTATATTTTGAGCAGAGTTGGAGGTGTATGATGCAGTTTTACCAAAGCAGGTAGGAAGAGTTTTCATCTATTAACACCAATTTTACAGCAGATGCTATCGCAGCCATCGCACTTATTTTTAGTGCCCTTCCAAACTGCATGACTCTATCATAGGTCTATTTTTAGTAGCTACTATACAGTTCAACTGCGCTTGCTTTTGCAATGACCCCACCATCATTTTACACATGACACACAATACAGTAACAGTCAGCCATTTTACTCTTTTTGTTCAGCCATCTTTGATTATTTGCTGTGCACAACTTTCAAGTGAACTGAGTCCACCATTTCAAGTAAAAAGGTGGGGAGCTCCCTTGAAATTACAAATGATGCAGTAACAGGTGTAGGTATCAAACATGATGTAACAATCAAGTTCTAATTTATGCATCAGTTACTTCTTATGGGTTATTTCCAGTAACAACAATGATAATAAAACAGATTAACTCTGATCTTATTTTCACTAAGGAGTCATTTTAATGAGACAAAAAAAAAACATTTCTCCTTCAAAAATGCTATGTTTCTGTAGCTGTGTAGTCCAATCATAATATAATCTGGAAGCTACTGAAATCTGGGCCCTTAGAAGAATGCTACATGGACTGCAAAGAAATCAAATGAGGAGGTTCTGAGAAAAGGCCAGAGACATGAGGCACACGTCAGATAAAGACAGTTCAAATTCAGAGGCAAGCCAGAAGTGAGGCAAGCTGGAATACACTGTGACAATGGGAAAGATAGAGGGCAAAAGAGAATGAGGTAGACAGAGAGAGAAAATGCTGGACAGACTAACAAGATGGCGTGGACAGAGAACGGCAGCACGGCTTATATTCAGCACTTGGATCAGAGTCTTGTAGAAAGCATGATCGTCAATGCCAGTTGGCAGGGCAATGGACAGATAATTCAATTACCGAATATTCTATTTTTGCTTCATATTTGTTGTATCTAAAACTCAAAAGAACTTTCATGTTATAGTGAAAAAAAAACATGAGGCAATCTTTTCTGGCAAATGAAAAACTAAAATTACTTCTATAAACCCCTCTCCGAGATGAGGGAACAGATCCTTCACACTAGTTATAAGAGATTCAATTTCAGTATCCTGAGGTCTGGGATATGCAACAGCTCCGTCAACCTAAGGGATAAATGACAACAGTGGAAACCCTGCTTTAAAAATCTGTATTTTAAACAAATAAACAAACAAACAAATGAAACAAAATCAAATAATTTATTTCTTTCTAGTACTGAAAAGAAAAGTGATTTTTATCTTAAAAAATGAACAAGGTGTAAGAAATGAGTGAAAAAAATAAGGTTTATTCTAGTCTAGTCAAACTCTGGGAAAATTACAAATGTAAAAGATTCAGGATAATTCAATGTCTCCCCTATCAGTAAAGGACACAGGATAATTCAAAGTCTCCCCTATCAGTAAAAGACACAGGATAATTCAGTCTCCCTTATCAACAACAGCAATCAATTCTACTGTGATCATAGCATGTGTAGCACTGCCGCATGTGCCATGTTTCCTCCAGTTTGGATCTAATAGGGACACTATGGTAGAATAAAACTGGTTTTATTCACCCTCAGTCCATGTACAATGCACAAAAGAAAAGATGAGATCAAACCCTGAGATCGGTATCTGCACTCAAGAACCAGATAGACTCGTCTACAATGACAGTCAATGCCATACATGTAGCAACAACAGACATAAGTCCTTGGCTAACAAATAACATAACGTTTAGTGAGGCACTGGATGACAGATGGCTGAAGGATGATGATTTGGTCACACCACGTAATGATTCATATTAATCAGCTTTACTCAGCAACTCAGCCATAATACAACAAATACAATACAGATAATGGGAATCTCCTCAAGGAAACACGATCTTCAACAACTGGATAAATGATCCATCTTCCATTCCAGACTCCAGCCTTCCTGCTCTCCGTATCATTAATTCTGTTTCTTCTCATTTTGTTCTGCTCTGGTCTCTACTCATGATAGACCCAGGCAAGTTCAGGCTTTCTTGTTTCTGCAGACTGTGGAAGAGTCCTGGCTCCTGTGAGCTGCTTATTACAACCAAATGTACAGGGACATACTGGGGTGGTTACATTAACTCTTTCCGTGCCAGGTGTCAATTTTTTTATGCTTGGTTTGTTTCAATAAAACAACCGGTGTAACATTTAGATTGCACATATTTCGTCCGCGATTCCGGTGACACTTTTCAAAATGGCAAAAGAGTGCCTAGTTACGGGCGATTTCGAACAAGAAAAGGGGAGAGAAAGACCGAAATTTTTCAATTTTTGATGATGTAGATAGGGGTATGGACATGGCCTGTGACCACCCCACTGCTCTTGAATGTATCCCAAGTAGATCTAGACATATTATACGATGGGAGAAGTAGTTAGAAGGTTATTTCAGACATTAATTTAGCGAGAATGCAACATAGAATCAGAATATGAAATCGACAAATAGATCTACACATCTCAGATGGTAAGTTGTGCATATCTAGCTAGACCTAGCCGATGGTGAGCTAGGTACAATCAGTGTCTAAAAACATCACATTACTTCTTTTTTTATGAAATTTTCATTCATTTAGTTATACTTTGAAACATAATAAGTACACGGAAGTACATGGAAATACTGTTTTCCACTCCATTTTATAACTGTACCCCCTAACCCTATCAAGACCTGCACTTTTACTCTGGCATGTAACTGAATGTCCGTGTTTCTTCCTGTGGCATAGAAAGAGTTAAGAACCTATGGGTGAACCCCTATTTCAAAATAAAGATAGACAGACAATCTCATAGCAAATGCCATAGGGGATGAAGCATTAGAGACTTCATTATGCTTGGCCATCAGCATTTTATACAAGACATATTTATCTCTGATCAAAATAAACATCTATAATATTACAATTCTGCAGGGCATCATAACACTTATCTTTCAAAATTCATACAGCAACACTCACATGGCCTTCAAACTCAGCATCATCAGCAAAATTTCCCACGCTTCTGGAAGTCTTTGGCCTTGCTCCCTTCCATTTATCACTGCTGAGATTAGCTCCTCCTACTCTTCCTGCAGTGGCTCCACCCCCAGATGAATCCGGGGCTCCATCAGGACTAGTCCTGCCTCCTGTGTTGGTGTCCCCTCTTGGGGATTTGCGATGACCAAATGTTGCAAATGCTGAGTTGATGGCAGACTGAATGTACTCAAACTGTGAGGCATCACTGAAGTCTTAGTTAAGGGTACGCTGGCAGGTGAAGCAACGATTTCTTAGTAAAGTAATATACAAAACTTGGGGTGTAACATTTATATAAATAATAATAACGGTTTTTCACCAGTTGTAACTTCACTTACTCTATTGAAGAAGGAAAGAAAATATGACTTTTACCTAAAACCCTGCAAGCTTCATAGAATTATAAAAAGTCTCCTAATTTGTTGACCATGAAAAGTAACTTAAAAATATCTCACCTCCTCCAAGAATAATGTTTCCTTGACTTACTCCAAGAATAATGTTCCCTTGACTTATGGAAGTATAATCATACAGTAATCCGGGAATCATTCCCGAAACAGTTAATATCTATGATATCATGCCAATACTTCGAAAGACAAAAATACTTCTTTAAAAGTTCCAGTTGCATTTTCTTTCAACAGGCAAACAGAAATAAAAAATGAATGATCCCAAACAAATAATGAGGGAACAACTGTGTTAAGAACACACTTATCTTAACACAGTCTTTGCGAGACAGGGAGCATAGATCTGTTTGCTTAAATACTCTGACCTACTTCTGTATAGCCCAGAAACCTGTAGCAATCAACACTTATTGTAATTGTTATTTTTGTAAAATGTAATGTCAGGTTGGTGGACAGATGGGGACATGGAGATCACCGGCAAGGATGATGAAAATCTGTTATGAAACCAATGAATCCAGGACATGACAAGCCTATGGGTCTTTACAATAACAGCTATCAGAATGATGTAAACAAAACAGAGCCAGCAGACTACAGGTGGCGGGGAATGGATATCGTTGAGGCACTCATCGGATTCCTCATCCCAATGTCAGAGTGTCTCTGTGGAACTGTCTCATAGCCGTCCGGCCAGCCAGCATTGCATGTTAGATCTGACATGGAGAAGGGGCTTAAGTACAGCCGCCAGAGGCTGGAAAACAAAGTTTTGGCCATGCCAGCCTACTCCACTGTCTTCATGGCAGTCCGAGCAAGACCACAGTCTGCCCTAGCAAGGAAAGGTGCTGAAGACAAAGGCACCCAGCCAAAAGGCACATTGCAAAAATCAGGCTACCACGCACCATCGCCAGTGTGCGTACGAAGAAAAAGAACGAACAAATAATCACTCAGATCTAAAGTTTAGATATGAATGTGTCTGACTTGCATTTGTGCTGTTGACACTGTCGTGTCTTGTGCTACTTCCCTGTAACTGCGAGCTGGTGTTCTTCGCAACGGATGATGTGGAGATGCTGAGACACAGCATTCTACTGACTTGGGAGTGGGTTATGATAGCTATATTTTTAGTCCCAGAGTACAGCTAAAAAGCTGGGGGTGTGCAATAATTCTCTAGCAGACTCCACCACCAGGGGAACTATGGCGATTCCTGTCCCATCAGCCTTTAGGTGAAATTATCTCCTAACCTCTTGTCTTTTTTTCAAGTAAAATCACTGATGCTGACATTAAATGTGTAAGCAAATATAGAGTGGGCAGATTGGAATATGTTGTTGTTTAATGATTAGTACTGTCTCCCTTGTCACTTTTGTGAAACAATTCTGTGCACAGAACAAGGTTTAAATAAAGATTCCTCCCTGCTCATTACAGCATTTCCTCTTCCTCCACAGTCTCCCCAGATCTATTTGGCATTGCACTTTCCAGTTTTTAGAAAGCACAGCACTTTTAAATTACTGCTTTACTTACTAAATGTTTCACATGGTTCAGTAATGAAAAACTGGAAACTTCATAACAAATGATTTTAAAGTACTGTGTTTAAGTTAAATATTTTGGACACATTAAATGTTATGAGAATTTAGAGAAGACCATCTTGGAAGGATATATAACAGGAAAAAAGAAAGAGAGGAAGACCAAGGCAAAGATAGCTGCAAGACATGGTTGATAATCTGCAAGACATGGTTGATAATCTGCAAATGGATGCATCCGCAGCAGGGCATCTTGCTTACAACTGAGAGCTTACAGGAGAGCTGTTAATGAGGCAAAGTTCCGCAAGGGACATGCAAATGACTGACTGACTGTGTCTAACAATTATGAAGTAAGACCGTGCAAAACAATTTCCCATCTTTCTTGCATGGGACTCTTCACTTCTCCACATGAAGTAATATAGCACATGCTTTTATTTTATCTCTCGGTCTCTATGTTCGTAACTCTTAGTTTACCATAAGCTCTTTAAATGATTTTCATTTTTTTTAAAAAACGTAACTGCAATAAAGAAATCGTTGACGATCTGCAAATGGACGCAGCAGCAACAGGCCATCTTGCTCACAACCGAGAGGCCTACAGGAGTGCTGTTTGGGAGGCAAAGTTCTGCAAGCAACATGCAAATGAATGAATGAATGAACTGCATTAATATGGTTTTGTTTTGTGGTTTAGGAGTGCATAATTTTAAAGAGCCAGAAGTTAAAAATAGACACTGTGTCATTTGCCAGCCCTATTTAATCACTCAGCTGATAACCTGACCACTTATCATAATCATGTGAACCATTTACAATGAGGACTCTGCATCTTATTAGATGATACTGAAGCAAGAAGATGACAGGTTATGCCTAACATACTGAGAAGCCTCTCTAACAGCTGATTCTACTAATGCTGTTTGGTGTGCAACTGCACAACCATTCAAATTAGCAGCAATGCTTGCAATATAAAATGAACCATTTAAACTGCTAGAAAAAAGGATACATTGAGCTAGAGGCCTGCAGAAAGACACATATATCATCCTGGAAGCAATATGTGCCCTCATACGCTGCCAGAAACTTCCTCTCTCCTAGAACAGATGTCATGGTGTGCAGGAACTCCTCTGTACAACTTGCAACCACTTCCTCATTGCTGGAGAAAACACAGTAAAAATAAGTATCAGAACTTTTATTTGCCCATTTTACTCTGTTAATATGAATATCTGTCCAATCTTACTTTTCTCAAGATCACATCCAACAAGCATAAAATTTCTAACTATATCTACCTAGCAGTCATGACTAGCTCTAATGGGGTCCCATATTCATCTGAAGGCAAAGTTACTGCTTGTAAAACAGAAGGGGCTAATTTCAACAATTCTTTTTCATCGTTCAGTCTCACATCAGTGCCAGTCTCTCTTACAAATGTTGCAGTCTGTCTCTGTTGTTCAGCATCATCACACAACTTATCTGAGCTCTGGCCGGACCCTTTGCCCCCCCCCCCTTGAGTGGGGTATGTAACTAGCATCTCTGCAGGATATGTTATCTCACCAACGATGAGTGCAAAAGAGAAAAACCAAAAGCTGCCAGGAGATCTGCCGATGACTTTATGCTTTAAGATCACTGAAATGTGACCACTGCACACCAATGTTAATCTTTCCAAGTATTCTAGTCCTTTCTGTCACTTCCACAAACACTTTCTTCCCAGCTATTTTCATTTTAAACTCTACCCCCCCCCCCCCCCAAATTTTACTCCAGTAATTTGAATATTAATATTTATCCAGCATTTTATATTTGAAAAACTGGCAAACTACTTTGTGAGCCCTATGTGACATTTAACGGCACGGGAAGGATATAAGATAAGATAAGATTTTATATTTGCACACCATCTGCCACATCCTACTATAAACCAATTTCAGCACTTGTTAGTCCCATCTTTGAACACTAATCTTCTATGTGGTTTATGTTTGAAGTCAGACCTTTTTTTTTTTTCCCATCATAACAACAACTGACTTATTAATTCTGCACACTTTATATTTGTTTTTCTTTACTCATATCTTTTGTTCACTTCTCCCTTCTCAGAGCTTCCTCTTGCTGTTTGGCAAAAGTCAAAATGCCACACTGTTTGTATCTTGTCATCATAAGTAAAACTTATTCTCACAATTTTGTACACTTCAATTAAAACAATAAAACTAAAACCCAGTCCCGTAACATCTCTCCCTCATCTTCCCCTGTAATGTTCCCCCTCCCCTCTCGCAACATCTCCCCTTGAGAAAAAATGTACCTCCCCCCCCCCCCAAAAAAAAAAAAATTCAAAATCTGCATTTTTAAAAAAAAAATCTTCCACAAATTTTTGCCCAAATTATATAAATTGTGAAAGTCACGTAATCACATATGGTGATATGTGATGATTTACACTTTAAAGCTTATGAATATGAAGCCTAAAAATATGTAAGCTCTTAAATTATGAAGCTTAAAAATATATAACCATTTATAATATGAAGCCTATAAATATGCAATCACTTACAATATGAAGTTTATGTAATCACAATATGAAGCCTATAAATATGCAATCACTTATAATATGAAGTCTATGCACTTAAAATATGAAGTCTACGCAATCACAACCTGAAATCTATAAAAATGCAGTTACTTACAATATGAAGACTATCTACTTTTTCTTCTTCTTCAATAGACTATCTACTTTTTCTTCTTCTTCAATCTCCTTGGAACTGTGAGCTGGTGTTATTTGCAGCCGAAGCTGTGGAGATGTTGAGGCACAGCATCATGTAAGTTGGGGGGGGGGGGGGTCACAACAGCTATTTTTTTGTTCGGTACCTGAATGCAGCTAAAAAGCAGGGGGTGTGCAATACCTCCTTAACAGACTCCACTGTTGTAAAGACTTGGTGATCCCTGCCCTGTTAGCCAGGTTAGGTCTGTTACTGGGGGGGGGTAGCAACAGAGAGGTAGGACAAGGTCTTGGTCAGCTACAGTTCACCAACTCTGATGTCAGCTATGGGTCACTGACGGACAAAGCAGACAGCATCATCCTTTGTTTCCCAGCATGAAAATCAATATGAGGACTATAAACATGTAATCATGTACAATATGAAGCCTAATAAACAGGTAATTATTTGCAGCATCAAGTCTTAAACATACAGTCCAAGTCTGTCTTTAATGTTACTCACTGTGGATTTTCCAGGACAGGCTGTATACAAATATGCTGCACAATGGACCGAAAGACTGTCAGCAGAGACTTCTTAGCATGGTGGAGCTTATTAGCAAGTTGTTTCTTTATACTGAAAAGCAAAAGTCAAACAAAAGGACTGAGTTATTCCTGTTCAGCCAAAGCACACAAGCCTCACTTAAGGTGTTATGTCTTTCAGCATTTAACTTCATGAATCTGTTAAAAAAGAGAATGTTTCTACACTCTAAATCAGGTGTTCTTTACCTTTTTTTTAATGTCAGCCCCCAGTGGATTGTCCAGTATGTTGCCTTACACCCTTCGCCAGACTGTAAAGGTATGAGTTATGAACCGGCATCATAACATGATCAGCCCATAAGTGCTCTGCTGCATAGTCAGCAGCTGACCAGAAACTGCAGACCAGTGTTGCCATCAGCATGAGCTCCGTAATTAGCGGCGCCATTCCTCTTCTTTCCCAGGAGCACTAACCCTGGTAATTTTTTCCTCTTAACACTGGGTGGAACCTCCTGAGTCTTTTCCAAGCTACAGCCAATGTGGTGAACAGAAACTGAAACTGGGTTACCTGATCGGTGAGCAAGTGACTAATCCACTGTACTAACTGTTGTTACAATCATAATCACCAACAGTACTATTAGGTACAAGTATGACTTCAAAATAGCTTCGTTTTGTTTCGCATATGGACAGCTAGGAACAGAAAATATGAAAGAATATTATAATCTGGCAAATCTTTTTTTTTTTAAATTGTTCAGGTTGAGTCCCATGATCCCCATTATTTGGTTCCCATACTTCCAAGGGGTATGGAACCCCAGATTGAGATACCCTGCTCTAAACAGTGAACTTGATCAACATTTCTGTTTTCTTCTCAACTAAAATATGTGATCAACAAAGTTTAATTAAACCTTATATTTTGAATGTTTTTGTTTATTCAAATGAAATGGTAAAAAAACATAAGGCTAAACTCAGCATTGGAGTGGCTAAAACAATAGAAAAATGTGATTTTAAGTGGTTTGGTGAAGACATCCTTCTTGTGTAAATACTGAAATTTAAAAATATGTACCAAGCATATTTTTTTAGGTAAGAAAAACCAAATATGAAATCTAAGAATATCCATCATCAAGGCAAGATGCACCAGAATGCTGCTAGTGTATGAAGATATTCGCATAAAACATTAGCCCTGTTCTCATAAGAGAGTGTACTGTGGAGTCAGTACACCTAACCTTCAACTCTAACATCTCTTATTTTTCTACTCGTCTGTTCTTTTTTGAACTGCTCAGCTCTGACCCCAACTTCATAAAAAATGACAATTTTATACTGACTCCACTAAAAATTGTTTTCTGACTCCTAAGACTTCTAAGCTGTGCATTTCTGCGGATTCTAGCACCACTTAAAATGCTTCTTCTGACTTCATGAATCCAACTCCATGGCCATTAAAGAGATTATGTCTCAGCCGAAAGCAGACAAACTCATCAAACAAAAGATTGTGTCGAAGTACAGGCTTCTTCAAGGAGGAACTTCCAAAATTCACTGTTTTTTTTTTTTAAATCAAAGACAAATTATAAGGTAAAAGGTAAAATTCCTGTTTCCTTGCCATTAATGCATTTTGGGGATTCAGTGTTAGGCTCTGTATTTCCATGACCTTCGGCACATGAAAGTGTGACGTGGTCAGTGTAACACCTGGCCCCATTTACATTCCCGAATTTCTCTGGTATCCATTTTTAGAGGCTGGATGAAACCCGGGGCCTTTTTGGGTGTGTACCAGAAAAAAAATCCCACTGCTGGGTTTTGAACCCAGTACCACCAGACCAGTAAACCAGGTGCCTAACCACACTACTAACCAGGATGCCTTTAGGCTTTACTTATATCAAATAAAATTTATTAAATGCAGACTGCTTCCTTTAAAAAAACCGAAAAAAACTCCAAGCTTCAAATAAAATATGCTACCTTTTGTCTAAATCAGCGATGTTACACACAGTAATAATAAAAAAAAAAGTGTGGTTAAATAATGACAATTACAACACAAGCTGTTTTGCAACATTTCTCAGTGTTTACACAAAGTACTGAACTTTACATAATTTTGCTATCAACTGCCACCATTTTCTTCCTAGTTCTCAAAGCATATCATTCCCCCCCCCCCCCCCCAAAGTTCAATTTTTTAACCTATTAAAGATCTTAACTTTCAGTTCTAAAAATAAAATTTCTAAAATTGCTCAAAATATGCATAATGTTATGACCACTGTTTTTCATGAGCTTTCATTTTTTTTGTCTACATCCATAACATTTAGAGTAATTTCAAGTGTATGCATATTCTGAAGCTTTCATGAATTCTTAATGTAGTGTTTCATACTGAAATATCAGATCAATAAAATTTATTTTGGAATGAAAAAAACGAAAAACAAAGCCTTGTCAAAGTTTTCATAAAGCATCTATACCAGCCTGGTTAGCTGAGTTGTTAGGCACTTGGTCTACTAATCCAGTGCTACTGGAATCAAGTCCCTGAAGTGGGGATCTTTTCTAGTACCACCACATCCAAAAAAAAAGACCCAGAGGTCCACCCAGCCTCTTAAAAAATGGGTGCCAGAGAAATCTGGGAAGGTAAATGAGGCCAGCCATGATACTGACCACATCACACTTTCATGTGCCAGCAGTCTTGGAAATACGTGTCAAACACTGTATCCCCAATATGCCTTAATGGCATGGAAACGTGGATTTCACCTTTTACTTCTACTCATACCATTACACAATTTTTAGACAAGGATCCAGTGACAGACAGCTCACCTGCTTGAAGAAAACTCATGTTGCTTCAAAGCTGTAGACAGTTCAGGTATCACACACTCATAGAAATTGGCAATCCTAGAAGAACAGTTGCAATGTTCAAAATCACTGCCAGGTTTTTCATTTTCTATCCGAGTAAACTAGCTGGAGTTTTTGTTTTTTTTTTTGTTAAAATTTATTGCTCTGTATATCTGAGAATTGTTTATAATTCATATGTAGGCAAAAACATGCTAACTGAACATTATGTCAAGAAAAGAACAAATTTATATCAAGAGAACTGTCTTTTACATTCTTTTCAACAACAAAATGACTGGTTAAACTGTAGATCTTGAACAGTTAGTGCCATGGGCAGAATTTTCTTTCTTTCTTTCTTTTTTTTTTTTTTGAAAACAACAAACCAAAATGAGTGTGCAGTTGGGAATGAAAAACAGATTTCTTCAAAATGTATCATTTTAGAAATCAGGTTTATTTTTCAGCACATGAAGTACAACTGGCATATGTAGCACTCTTCTATCAAGAACAATGAAAAAACACATGGAACCTAACATAATATTTGAGAATTTACCGGACTGTGAATACAGGTTCATTTAATAAACAAAAGTAAAAAACAGACTTTCTAAGGCAATTTATACTTTTAATTGTCACTGATATAAATATTTTCATGTATTTACCTTGTAAATATATTTTTATTTTTATGTTACAGATAAAGTATCACACTTACACAACCATAAAACCTTTTATTTAAAGTATATAAAGTTTCAATGTACAAAAGCACAAATTTACTTCTTCAAATGTGCATCTGATGAATTTTTTTTTCCCAAACCCACCTAATCTTTCCTACCATTTATACGACATTAGAACAACAGAAATGCTACACTTTTGTGGGGGGGGGGGGTTAGTTCCCTATGTCAGTCTGTCAACTATTATAAATCTATCTAGTTAACAAACATGATTATATTAAAAGGTCAGCCACTGATCGTACACTATACTGCATGAACTACAGCAGATATGATGAAAAATTTGAGACATCATCTACTGGACTACTTCAAGAAAAATCTGCTACCACCAAACTCCTCTATCATCAACATATATACAGAGATACGAAACAACTGAAAAAAGACCTGAATATTCCATTAGCTGACAAAAAAAAAGGAAAAAAAAGAGTGAAAGCTCATAAACCTGGGGATCGGAAAAGTCAGAGTCAAATCACCAAGAGATTATGCTGTAATCATACTAATATTGTGAGCTGGCAAAGACCCTATTCCATCTCCTCATACTGTTCGGCAGAAACTGTTTTATTTCATTACTTCATTCTAGTTACGAGGACAGTCTCAGCATGTTTCCAAGGTGGTGAAACCTATTAAGATGTCTGCTTCTTAAGTCCACTCTGGAAATTTAAGAAAGTCACTCTCACTATGACCTACTCGTAATCCAACAAAATGTCACTGCATCATAGTCATTACCAGTTGGTTGCAAAGAACCTGCAGCTAGTGGAAGATCCAACGTCACAACCATAACATTCAAAATGACTTTTGTAAACTTACACAGAGCAAAAGTGAAATTGCTGATACACACTACACACTTGGGAGTACACATCCAGGAACCTGTGCAATGTAATGGCCGTGTCACTGAGATAAAGCAGTACATCCTGAAGTTCTGAAGTTGACATAGCAGACAGGCTAGAGGCCTGCAAATTTTGGTCCAGTTTCTTTGGGCTTAGCCCCAAACTTTCTAGATGTATGCCGCATTTGGCAGCAATGTTACTGAAAACCTGTGTAACAGCATATCAAAGTTACAAGTAAGTAAGAAAGGGGATTGTTTATTTGAAAATACTCTTTACAACATCACATGTCACTTACAAAGATCAGTCAGTCAGTCATTTGCAAGTCCCTTGCGGAACTTTGCCTCCCTAACAGTTCCCCTGTAGGCCTCTTGCTTGTAAGCAAGATGCCCTGCTGCTGATGCATCCATTTGCAGATTATCAACGATATCTTGCAGCCATCTTTGCCTTGGTCTTCCTCTCTTTCTTTTTCCCATTATGTACCCTTCCAAGATGGTCTTCTCTAAATTCTCATGACAATGGAGAATATTACTGCTTAGTTTACTGCAGAGAATAGTGAGGTCATGCATTTCCTCTCCAGTGTCAAAGATGTTTTTAGTTACACAAACCAGTCTGACAATCTAATCAACATAAAAGATTTCTTAAACAAGTGGCCTATTTTAACAGAAGAGATTAAATGATTCTGTGTAGGATAAAAAAATCATTGAGATTAATTATCAGTTTATATATTAAAGGCCAAGTCAGCATTTATGAATGTGAAGAACATACTGTGCAATAAAGCTCTACTGACGAATACCTAAAAAGAGAGTTACTCAGCATTACATCGAACCCATATTGTTATATGGATGCAAAGCATGACTGTAATCAAAAGCACTCAAAATCTACTGGAAGCAGCAGAGATGTGGTTCCTAATAAGAATGATGAGAATACCACAGACAGTCAAGAAAACAAACGAAGAGGTTCTAGCGAGGCTGGGAAAAGAGAGCAATTCAGAACACAACAATCCAGATTTGTAGGACATGCTTTGAGAAGAGGGAAAACTGCCACATCTGGTGACAACAGGGAATCTGAAGGGATGAAGGGACAGAGGAAGACAAAGAAACAAGATACTTTATGGGCTAAAAGAGCGGCACAGGGCAGACCAATACACAGCTTACAGAAAGAGCAAAGTATAGATGGTTGTGGAAATCAGTGACGACCAATGCCTGATTGGCATGGACCAGAGAAAGATATTAAAATTACAGTAAATCTTCGACTTAATAGACTAACAGGTGGACAGGATGTCTGCTGATGCTGAAAGTTCATTATACTGAATGTAAGCTGAGAGAGAGAGGGGAAGTGCATTTTTTTTTGTCATCATTTTTTATTGTTAATGTAAAAATTTTGGCTTTAAAATAAAAACATGGCACTGAACAATATAAAATTATTAAATTATGCCATTTTGAATTGTACTGATTGCAAAATAACTTAATAAGGCCACAGTTCAAAAATCAAACAAAATCTGTATATAACCCGACTGCATGACGGTTTGAGGAAGACTAAGGATGGAATAATGAGTCACACTAGTCAAAACAAGTGCGATATGTAATGCACACAGTGCGGCTTTCAAGACTTTTTTCTAAAAATTAGAGAATTACAATGTTAAAATTAGTTTGTCAAAGGAATATTGTCAGATTTTTTACGTCTTGCCATTTTCCACATCAAAGGAATCTTGTCAGATTCATTATTTCTTGCTACTTTCCATATAAAAGGAATCTTGTCAGATTCATTATTTCTTGCTACTTTCCTTTCCATATAAAAGGAATCTTGTCAGATTCATTATTTCTTGCTACTTTCCATATAAAAGGAATCTTGTCAGATTCATTATTTCTTGCCACTTTCCATCTAAAAGGAATCTTGTCAGATTCATTATTTCTTGCTACTTTCCTTTCCATATAAAAGGAATCTTGTCAGATTCATTATTTCTTGCTACTTTCCTTTCCATATAAAAGGAATCTTGTCAGATTCATTATTTCTTGCCACTTTCCATCTAAAAGGAATCTTGTCAGATTCATTATTTCTTGCTACTTTCCATATAAAAGGAATCTTGTCATATTCATTATTTCTTGCTACTTTCCTTTCCATATAAAAGGAATCTTGTCAGATTCATTATTTCCTGCTACTTTCCACATCAAAGGAATTTTGTCAGATTCATTATTTCTTGCCATTTTCCATATAAAAGGAATCTTGTCAGATTCATTATTTCTTGCTACTTTCCATATAAAAGGAATCTTGTCAGATTCATTATTTCTTGCTACTTTCCTTTCCATATAAAAGGAATCTTGTCAGATTCATTATTTCTTGCCACTTTCCATATAAAAGGAATCTTGTCAGATTCATTATTTCTTGCCACTTTCCATATAAAAGGAATCTTGTCAGATTCATTATTTCTTGCCACTTTCCATATAAAAGGAATCTTGTCAGATTCATTATTTCTTGCCACTTTCCATATAAAAGGAATCTTGTCAGATTCATTATTTCTTGTCACTTTCCATATAAAAGGAATCTTGTCAGATTCATTATTTCTTGCCACTTTCCATATAAAAGGAATCTTGTCAGATTCATTATTTCTTGCCACTTTCCATATAAAAGGAATCTTGTCAGATTCATTATTTCCTGCTACTTTCCACATCAAAGGAATCTTGTCAGATTCATTATTTCTTGCCACTTTCCATATCAAAGAAATCCTGTCAGATTCATTACTTGTTGCTACGTTCCACATCAAAGGAATCTTTGACAAAAGATTAACGCCATGGCATCCTAATATTGTTCTCCCTGTTTAGTACTGTAGACATCAGAAAGGTGTATAGGTGGCAGTTCAGTAACTATGACTCCACTTAAAAGATGTTTGCATGACCTCACTAATCTCTGCAGTAAACTTAGCAATGATATTCTCCTTTGCCAGTAACACTGCTTATCTAATTTCAGATACTCACGAGGTACTGCTGCACATGCTCTCTGTATCACTGAAGCCAGTGGACATATTTTATGATGCAATGTCCACACTAAATCTGTATATATAAATTTATACAACACAGTTTTGAAACTAATTCAAAGATTACTTTTAGCCATTACCTGCAAGATGGTAGGTATTATTTCCCGTAGATCATCAATATACTTAGGTTGGTGAGTGAATATATTTCCCACCATCTTATTCAACAATGTACCATTGCTTTTACCAAAGAGGGAGCAGATGTCAAAGATCTTTGGGATGTCGAACAGGAAATTCTCATACAAGATTTCACCGAACACTTCTGGTGTAAGGAAATGATCCTGCAAAGTAAAGACGAATGAGAAAATGCTACACTGTCATGAATGTCCCAATGCCTGAACCAGTTTAAATTAACCAGTGCTGCTGCATACCTTCAGGAGATAACCAGTACATCTGAATAACATTATGTATATATATGTCACTTAATTTTATCTGGCACCTGTGCCATGAGGTCAGTCAGTCAGTTAGTCATTCATTTGCATGTCCCTTGCGGAACTTTGCCTCCCTAACAGTTCTCCTGTAGGCCTCTTGCTTGTAAGCAAGATGCCCTGCTGCTGATGCATCCATCTGCAGATTATCAACGATATCTTGCAGCCATCATTGCCTTGGTCTTCCTCTCTTTCTTTTTCCCATTATGTACCCTCCTAAGATTGTCTTCTCTAAATTATCATGACGTTTAAAGTGTCCAAAATATTTAAGTGCCATGATGTATGAGGGTTAATTGATAAGTTCTTTGCATAAGGTACAGTGGATTATTTGTGGACATCTTTTTTGGGTTATTTCTCAATATGGTTCCCTTACAAGTTTATGCACTTAGTCCAGCGATCCTGGAGCATATGGATCCCTTCTTTGTAAAAGTCAGCATCTTGTTCCAGTAGAAAGTGGTCTACAGCATGAATGATGTCATCATATGAAGCATATTTGTGACCACTGAGCTTCTTTTTGAGTTTGGTAAACAGGTAATAGTCCGATGGGGCCAAATCTGGGGAATAAGAAGGATGTTCAAGCTGGGAGCTGCATTCATGAATGGCAGCCAATGCCACCACTGACTTGTGAAATGGAGCACTGTCTTGATAAAAGATGACTCTTCTCATCAATTTCCCTCGACACTTTCCTTCCATTTGACCCACAGTTGTTTCACAAGATTAGTGTAATAGGCCCTAGTGACCGCTCTGCCCTTTTGAAGATAGTCTACCATTAGCACACCTTCTGAATCTCAAAACATGGAGCCCATCACTTTGCCTGCACGCAGAACCACCCTTGCTTTCTTTGGAGGTGGGGATCCATGATGTTTCCACTGCTTTGACTGCTCTTTGGTTTCTGATTGAAAATGATGAACCCAAGTCTCATTCACAGCCACAAATTGCTGAAGAAACTTTTCAGGATCTGCAGAAAAATAGCCAAGATTGTCTCTTGACATGTTGAAACGCTGTCGTTTGTGATCAGCTCCAGGAAGTTTCGGGACCCATCAAGCAGAGACCTTTGTCATTTGAAAATCATTGTGAATAATAGCATGAACACGCTCCTGGGAGATGCCCAACTCAGTAGCAATGTACTGCTCAGTTAGTCATTGATCATCCATTATCATGTCATGGATTCTGCCAGCGGTTTCATCAGATACAATGAGGGAAATTATAAGGAGGACATCTATCGCTCTTCAAAAGTAAAACAACTAAAGAAGCTGTGGAGAGGAACAAACAGAATTACAAAAATAAGATTTTTAAGGGCATGCATCTTTGCCATTGCAACATATGCCTGTGAGACCTGGACACTTAACAAAACAGCTGAGAAACACATAAATGCCTCTGAATGTAAATGCTACAGAAGAGTTCTTCAAATATCATGGATACAAAAAAGAACAAATATATCCATACTATAAGAACTTAATATTGAAGAAGGTTGGCTAGTAACAAGGATTAAACAGAGAAAACTTAAATATTTTGGACACATTAAACATCATGATAATCTAGAGAAGACCATCTTAGAAGAGTACATAATAGGAAAAAAGAGAGGAAGCCCAAGGTGAAGATAGCTGCAAGACATCGTTGATAATCTGCAAATGGATGTATCAGCAGCAGGGCATCTTGCTTACAAGCAAGAGGCCTACAGGAGAGCAGTTCATTCATTCATTCCTTTGCTTGTCCCTTGCGGAACTTTGCCTCCCAAACAGCACTCCTGTAGGCCTCTCGGTTGTGAGCAAGATGGCCTGCTGCTGCTGCATCCATTTCCAGATCATCAACGATGTCTTGCAGCCATCTTCGTTTCGGTCTTCCTCTTTTTCTTTTTCCCATTATGTATCCTTCCAATACGGTCTTCTCTAAAGTATCATGACGTTTAATGTGGCCAAAATATTTAAGTTTTCTCTCTTTAATCCTCTTTACTAGCCAGCCTTCTTCAATATTAAGCTCTTGTAGTATGGATATATTTAGGGAGGCAAATTTACGCAAGGGACATGCAAAAGACTGACTGCATACAAAATTAGAGCGAAAACCATCCAATATGGCAATCAGCGACCCACAGCTGATGTACTAGCATCAGGATTGGTGAACCATAGATGAATAAGACCCTGTCCCACCTCTTCACTGCTATGCCCAACATCAGGCCCAGCCTGGCTAATGGAGAAGAGATCATCTCAGTCTCCATCGTGGTGGAGTCTGCTAAAGAAGTATTACACATCCTTACTTTTCAGTTCCACTAAGGGACCGAAAAAAATAGCTGTGAAGGAACAGATTTTATTTTCAAAGGGTTAAGAACTGGACATGCAGGTCCATCTACCATTCTACCCTGCATCATACAACTTTCATTCAGTCACATATATTCAGCATTTGTTATTGAACGTAACGTGCATGAAAAAGCAAAAAATGAGCAAGTAAATAATTAATAAACCCTTTCTTTCCATACACTCCACATTTTGCTTTATGTAACTACATGAACTAAACTTAATTACATTCTCACATTCATTGTAAACTAAAAAATTTAAGGAACTGGACTATAATAGATACTACAGCCTATAATCTTACAACAAAGGCAGAATTTCTTTAGAAGAATCTCAAAAATGATAATGAGAATTATATTCAACATTCAAAAGAAATGTGATAAATCGTTCACAGAAAAAAAAAAAAATGATTTATTAAAAATACAAACTTTAGATTCTTTGTGGGTAGACATGCGCAGGTAGGTCATAAAAACCAGGCGGCACAACTCTGACTGCCTCTGTTTACCTATTTCAGGCAAGTTCACCAGGATGTCATGTGACCTGTGTGCATCAGTAAAAGACTGCATATTTTCTGATGTTTAACTATTGTTGTTCACATTTACAAAGTGAATAATCACTTTACTTACAGTTTTATTTACTTCTTCTGCTTCAATAATTTTTTTTGGCCTGTTTGATAAGTGACATGATGTGATATATTTTAAAACATGTGATAAATGGCATATGTTAGATACAGTACTTGAAACAAATGGCAGTTTGTGGCAAATGACAAGATGTGGCATATTTAATATGTGACAAGTGGCAGGACATGACAAATCTGACAAATGTAGCAGGCTGAAGGATGTTATAAATCTGACAAATGTAATGGCCTGCAGGATGTGTGAAATGTGACAAATGACAGGAAATAACGACTACTGGCCCCTCTTATTTTACCTACCTAGGACAATAATGAAGAAAGGAGTCCAGGGCTTTGTGCAGGCTTGTGTCAAAAACAGCCTGTGACATAGAAAAAAAAAAGTTTCAATGTTTTCTTCATACACATTTTAGAAATGGGAAACATCTAGACTTTTGCACAGTAAAGTAATATAACACAGTATTGCGCGCCTATAACTAAAAAAAGCACAGTACTTTTAGATGTTTTCTTGCTTGACTTTGTATTAAAATATTACATCATGTGGCTTTATTTTTGTAAATATTTATAAATTTTCATATTTATCCCTTTCATTTCTATTTATAATATGTGAAGATGTGCTGTACAATCAAATTTTTCTATCTTAGATTTGTTTTTATGTGTTGTATTTATGTGACTCATGTAAGCAGGCAATTCTCTACTGCAGATGGTGAAACAACTACACAATTCCCTATATCATCAGAGGAAGTACCGCCCCTCAGACAAATGTTTCGTCCCTTTAAACTTCTGACACTCTAAGGAGGGGGTGGACCCTCTGGGTCATGACTCTAAGAGGTCTGTAACTTGCTGATTATTTATTTTCTTCCATTCCTGAACTTGAACCACCATCTTCCACGTGACATAGAATCTTGAAACTTGCTTTAGCTATTCTGCCACACAGGACTGATTTCTGAAGCGACAGATGAAGCTATTTATGTTCTTATCACTGCTTATTTCACTTGCTCCACACCCAGCATGTAGCCTTTTCTGCTGCTTTTGAAAGCCTCCTCGATACTCTTCATTTTTACTTGTTCCTTTATGTCAAGTTACTTATATAAATCACAAGCTGTTGTTGCTGCGGATTTTCTGGCTCATGTTTCTACGGCTATTATCTTAGCCTTTACTTCTGCTTTTAATTGCTTGACCGGGTCATTGTACTTTTCAAATCCAGAATGTGTGCTGCTCCTATATCCTAGGGACCATAATCTTGATCATTAAGTCCTTCTTTGCTGTTGAGTATACTACAACGTCTGGATGTATTCTGGTCTTTCTGATGAATGCTGGGTATTCTCTTCTTCCCAAAAGGTGTGCTATGACATCCCAATCATTTGCGCTGTCAAGTAATGATGGTAAGGGGATGTCCACCACTTTAATGTTTGATGCCAAAATGGCTAAGTCTCAGATCAAATATTAAGTTTTCTAAAGTAGCATGTTGAATCCTAATCACTGCTCACTGTAAGAGAACTTTTTTTTGTTTTTAAATCTCACCTGACACCAAAATTTATCATGAGGAAGTTGTAGCAGCCAGTGCAGATCATCACAGAGATAGCTGACCCGTTCTAGCCATGCATCGTACTCAGCTCGATCATCCGTGTTAGCTGGCGGAGGTAAATACTTCACAAATACCATCTTTTCCACACGGCTTGGATGCTGCAGTAGCATACATATTTATGAAAACAATACTGAAGACAAAAACATTTTTTCAACAAACATCCTCCAGGTAATGCACAATTTAATTATAAGGTTACAGATTAAATGTTACATAAAACCTATTTTAAAAAAAGCCAAAGTATTATTCTGTAAATAAAGTGATGAAGCATATTTAAACTGAATAGATGATACTGGACATTATAAAATAAGAAAGTTTATTCAGGAAGGCATCAGAGGCAGGAGAGAAATAAGTAAGAGACTGCTGCTAAATACGATTTAACTGTGATGGTGGCTGCAGTAAGACTGGTAGAGTTAGATGGAGTATGATAGATGTGGCAAGACTGGTAGAGTTAGATGGAGTATGATAGATGTGGCAAGACTGGTAGAGTTAGATGGAGTATGATAGATGTGGTAAGACTGGTAGAGTTAGATGGAGTATGATAGTAGATGTGGTAAGACTGATAGAGTTAGATGGTGTATGATAGTAGATGTGGTAAGATTGGTAGAGTAGATGGAATATGATAGATGTGGCAAGACTGGTAGAGTTAGACAGAGTATGATAGATGTGGCAAGACTGGTAGAGTTAGACGGAGCATGATAGTATATATAGTAAGACTGGTAGAGTTAGATGGAGTATGATAGTAGATGTGGTAAGACTAGCAGAGTTATACGGAGTATGATAGATGTGGTAAGCCTAGTAGAGTTAGACGGAGCATGATAGCAGATGTGGTAAGACTAGTAGAGTTAGATGTAGCATGATAGTAGATGTGGTAAGACTAGTAGAGTTAGATGTAGCATGATAGTAGATGTGGTAAGACTGGTAGAGTTAGACAAAGCATGATAGTAGATGTGGTAAGACTAGTAGAGTTAGATGGACAAGATAGTAGATGTGGTAAGCTGGTAGAGTTAGACAAAGCATGATAGTAGATGTGGTAAGACTAGTAGAGTTAGACAGACAAGATAGCAGATGTGGTAAGCTGGTAGAGCTAGACGGAGCATGACACTTGATGCAGTAAGACTGTAGAGTTAGAAGGAGGTGGTTGTGTAGTTTTACAAAAACAAAAAGTGGAAAGAAAGTAAGTAAAGTCAGCAACAAGAGCTAAGAACAGTGAAATGGTTATGAAAAACAACAATACTGACAATCCAATATTTTGGCAAATACCTTGTAAGTCTTTATCAAGGACTACAGACAAGACAAACTTATAAATACACGCAATCTGTGATCCACTCTTTGAGAAGACTGAGCCAAAACTGCTCTTACTGCTAACTTCTCTTTCTTTCTTTCCTCTCTTTTTTTTTTCATAAAACTGTACCACACATCTTCATCAAACTCTACTTGTATCAGTTTTACTGCAGACGTTATCACAGTTACAAGATTTGAACTGTTACATCAGAGCTTTCTTTGAAGTGTGTAGCTGGCTATAGGAGTAGAAAGATATAGTAAACATAGTCCTGCCATGCCACAGAGGCACCTAGGGGTTATGATGTACAAGCACACATTTACTTGGGCTGTCAGCACACTAGAGAGTGATGTGGTCAGCATCATGTCTGACTGCTTCTACTTATCATTCAGATGCTGGATGTCTAGAGCGCCTTTAGGTGGATCTGAACCATCAACCTCCTGTAGTGTACTACCCACTTTCGTATAGACACTCATAGAAGTTTACATCATCATCATCATCATCAGGTGCCGTGCTGACTGGCATTGGCTATTATGCTTCTCCAGAGTACACGATCCTTCATGCAGACCATCAGCTCAGTTGGTGATCTCCTCTTACACCATCCCGTCAGACTATCCAGTATCATTTCTCTTGGTCTTCCTCTTAATCTTCTTCCTTCTATTTTTCCTGTTGTTATAATATTTTCAATGCCCCCTCTTCTCATTGTATGTCCTATGAAAGTACATTGTCTCTTTCTTATATTTTTGACAAGGTTTTTTTGTCTCTCCAGCTCTTCTCATACATTCTTCATTAGTTATTTTTGCTGTCCAGGGGATTCGCAACATTCTTCTAATAAACCACATTTCTGCTGCTTCCAATGATTTTTGTGCAGATTTGCCTATTGTCCATGATTCACTTCCATATAGCAAGATAGGTTCAATATAGCATTTTAGGACTCGTTTTCTAACATTCATTGATAAGGATGTGTTGGCTAATATGTTTCTCATTCTCTGAAATGCAGTCTTTGCTTGGCCTATTCTGTTCCTAATTTCTGTTCTGCATTTCCCATCTGAAGTTATTACTGCTCCAAGGTATTTGAATTTCTGCACCTGCTTTAGAATAGTTCTGTTTAATTTTGTACTGCATGCTGGTGGATTCTGTTTCTTAGATATAACCATAGTCTCTGTCTTTTTGATGTTCAAAGTAAGGCCTTTCTGTTCACTTTCTTTGGCGACTTTATCCAAGAGATTTTGCAGGTCTTGTTGGTTCTCAGCTATCAGTACTGTGTCGTCAGCATACCGAAGGTTGTTAATATTGTATCCTCCAATTTTTATGCCTCTTTCTGTGATGATCGTTCTTATAATATTCTCACTGTACAGAGAAAAAAGATCTGGAGACAGTACACATCCTTGTCGCACTTCTTGTTTTATCAGTTGATATTTTCCAGTTCTATTTTCAACTCGAATTGCTGCTTCTTGCTGCCAGTATAGATGTTTTACAATCCTCAGGTTTTTGCCGTCTATACTGATGTCTTCAAGCATTTTAATAATTTCATTATGTTTCACCTTGTTGAATGCCTTGGTGTAATCAATGAAGCAAAAGTAGAGATCATTCTGTACTTCTAAAGCGCTTTCTGTTAGAGTGTTCGTAAAGCATAAATGGCATTGTGTGTTCCCTTTCCTTCAATAAATCCAAACTGTTCATCTGCTACTTCCATTTTTATCTTTTTCCTTGTTCTTCTCATAATGATTCTCAGAAGTAGCTTCATTATGTGACATGAGAGGCTAATAGTCCAGTGGTCATCACATTCCTTTGCACCTGGTTTCTTTGGTAGTGCTATAAACGTGGATTTAATCAGGTCACTGGGAATATAACCACTGCTGTAAATGTCATTCAGTAACTTGGTTATTATTTTTATTCCTGTCTCCTCTAGTGCCTCTATTTCTTCTATTGTTATATTATCAGGCCCAGTTGCTTTTCCTTTCTTCATGTGTTTGATGGCATCTATGATTTCATCTTCAAGTATTGGTGGTCCATCAAAGTTTTCAGTATCCGGTGTTAATTCTGGTCTTTCTCCTCCATACAGCTCACCAATATACTCTGTCCACAATGTCTTCTTTTTCCATTAACATTTTACCTCCTTTCAATTTCAGGCATCCTGTGGTATATTTTGTTTTCCTGCCTGTGAGTTCACTAATTCGTTTGTGCATGTTTTTGCTGTCTTTATTATGAGAGTCCTCTATCTGTCTGCACTGCTCATTTAACCACACTTCTTTTGCTTCTCTGCATTTACGTCTTATTTTTTTTATCTATCTTGCTACATTTTTTTCTCATTATTTTTACTCCTCCTCCTCTTGTCCATCAGTCCTAAGATGTCGTCTGTCATCCATTTATTTTTAGAGGCTTCTTTTTTTGGTGGTACTATCTCCGTAACAGTTTGGTGGATAGAATCTCTTAACATTGCCCATTGTTTACAAGTTTACATATTTAACATTAACTGAAGATCCCAAATAATGTGTCCTCTAAGGTTTTGTAGCTCATGCACAAAATTTTTTTTAAAAATTCTGTGTGCAAATATGCATTGCAATGTCAAAATTATAGAGTATAATTTAAGGTTCTTATTGAAAAATTACTAAGATCAAAGAAATCGGGAAAACAAACTCAAGTACTGAATATCATTTTGTTTTTCTTCAGCGATACTGTACCACAGAATAGCATCTGGAAATTAAAATATTACAGTAACAATTTCTTTAGCAGTATATGAAATCTCGTGCGCGGCATTAGTTTTCTGTGTGCACGCTCGCGCTACCGCTCAACTTTGAGGGAACATTGATCCAAAGTATACGTTTTACATCAAGTAACTACCTAACTTACTTTCGTTCGAAGTATGGGATTCTGGATGTCTCATTTAGTATTCAGGTTGAACAATAACTTCGCTAATCTGATAACTAAATCTTGTATATATTATAGGATGATCAGCAACCTTGTTTCTAATTTCGTGACCCAGCGAAGACAGTGACTTACCAATGAAGGCTGAGGTTCGTTGTTGGCAGAAACAATCTCCATCTTGTCAAGAGGTACCGGCATTATAGCAAGAATATTTGCTTTCTTAAGCACCAGTTATCCACACTTAAAGGATAATTTTAACTGATCTATCAAAGCCGAATTTAATGCTTTCGCCTATCACTCATATACTGAAAGAAACATTTAGCGGTTGCATTTATCATATGCAATGATACACAATCAAACTTGTTTCGTTATCAGCAGAAACGGAAGTTCGACATTTATTTTTACTGCAGTTTCTAGCAGTTTGTTTTTTTTTTTCTCTGCAGAATCATGTGCTGTATACTCAGTTTAAGTTTTTTTTTTATCTATTTTTCCCCCTATCTATTCTGTCGGCTTAAACTCACTGTAGAGTGGCACTTTTTAAATGTCAAGGTTATTTTATTAGTCTTTCTTGTCTCAGTTTTCATTTTATGTGCAAGGTGGCATTACAGATTTTGGCTGCGAGTATCAATATTTGCCATCCTCCAGTGGAATTCCACAAAAATCAGTAACTTTTCTAGCAAGTTCAGGAGAAAGCCTTCTGAGAGCTATATACTCATCCGAGAAGTCCCCACTTCGTCTACCATTTAAAATCTGTAATAAACTGATTAGTAGTGCCAGATCAAATACTGCCATGCTAATAGGTATACGCGGTAATCTTTCTCCATCTCGCTCGAATCAAGCCGGCTGCAGTTTTCCTGTCAAACCATGAAGTCAGGTCATCCATGTATTTCTGTCTTCTCCGCCCTCTCTGTCTTTTGCCAGTTATCTTTCCAGTCCGCTGCTGTGCCAGAGAAACTGTGATCGTCTTTTTCTTATGTACCGAATAAGACATACATATAACAGCCAACTAGCGTGTGAAATGTGACAAATGACAGGGCATAACGACTACTGGCACGCCCCGCCCCATTATTTTACCTACCTAGTACAATAGTGAAGAAAGGGGTCCAGGGCTTTGTGCAGGCTTGTGTCAAAAACAGCCTGTGACATAGAAAAAAAGTTTCAATGTTTCCTTCATACACATTTTAGAAATGGGAAACATCTAGACTTTTGCACAGTAAAGTAATATAACACAGTATTGCATGGCTTTAACTTAAAAAAAAGCATAGACAAAGCACTTTTAGATGTTTTCTTGTTTTACTTTGTATTAATATATTAAATCATGTGACTTTATTTTTTTATAAATTTTCATATTTATATATTATAGTCTGAGATATTCCTTTACGTGCTGTAAGACTTCTTTATTTGTCTTTCTGGCCGTCCGTTTACACGAGGCGCAGTGCAGTAGCCTTTATTCTTCGTTCTGATTGTTTATTCATGGTCCACGTTTCCCTTGCTCAAAGCGGTTTGTAAATGTATAAATCAGTTCAAAATATTTGCACAGAAGCCAACATAATATAAATAGTATAACAAAATATAAATAAAATATCAAAGATAAAAAATAATTTAGAATATTCAGCCACATCTTTCTTAAACGTGTGATCGTATTTAACTTACTGTTTAAGCCTGTATAAAAGTAGCATCTTTAACCACATGCCCGTAGTTGCAATATATATATTACTACATGCGCCATGACAACGTATCCACGTGATCACGCTTTCCCAGTAGATTTCGGCCTTTGATGCTCTTCGTCTGTTGAGATGGTAATTTTTGCATCTCGCCGTGACAACCTGTCCGTCATCTTTTCCTCTGCCTGTTAAACAAAAATAGTACAACTATTATAACAATTCCATGTCCTTCCTTTCTCACTATTCCTTTGCTACTGAATATTCACTGCCTTCAAATTGGAATTTAATTAACTTCCTTACAATGATACACACGTAAGGTAAGGTTATCCCTATCGTATTTTAAAAACATCTAGGCGATAAAAGCCCATATTTTCCTTGATCTGTCGAACGCTAGTGTCACGTGGTCATCATCATATCCAGTCACCCTTCCTTCCCCAAACTCCAGAAAGAGTCAGGTATCAATTTCTACGGGAAAAAGGGGGGGGGGCACGAATGTTCTTTATTTTCAAAGGGTTAAGAATTGGGCACGCAGGCCCGTCTGACACCCTGCCCCTCATCATATAGCTTTCACTCAGTCACAGTTATTCAGCATTTGTTAATGAGCATAATAATCATGAAGACATATTAAATGATTCCATAAATAAATAATAAACTTATCTCATGTCCATACACTTTACACTCCGATTTATGCAACAACATGAAATAGATTTGCATTCTTAC
The DNA here is from genome assembly GCA_009760885.1 of Achatina immaculata. NCBI lineage: Eukaryota > Metazoa > Mollusca > Gastropoda > Stylommatophora > Achatinidae > Lissachatina > Lissachatina immaculata. The sequence goes on from CM019713.1 coordinate 3,314,497, forward strand.
ATTCATTCAAAGCTAACAAATTTATAGAAAAGCAGTATAAAAAAAAATAAAAATAAAAAAAATGACAACAATCAAGCCATACTTTTAACTACTTTAGACTATGCTTAGGGATGCATACAGTCCATATCAAACAGATTTGATGACTAAGGGTGTTTTGTGTATAATTTTTAAGTTAAAAAAGGGGCGTTTTCAATCTTTCTCATGTCATTTTAGCTGGTTACGAACGGAAAATATTACCTCTACGTGCATACCTTGCCGCGCCAGCCAATTCTCAAATTAGCACTTAATATTTTAAAATTGATTATGTTAAGTAAGCTTCGTCATGTCTGACCAGTAATTTTAAATAAAATTAATTGCTACATTAATGAAAAAATAAGATAAACTATCAATTTATTACACAGTGAGAAACAGTTAAAAGTATCATCGCATGCAGAACGAAGAGCTAACAACAAACAATGATGTGTATATGTTTTAATTCATCACATCCCAGTCATTTCCACTATCTAGCAGTGATGGTAAGGGAATGTCCCTTATTTCAATATTCGATGTCGTACCAGCGCCTATGAAGTATTTAGGTAGGATCTCAACTCTTTTGCTGTTATTTGCTTTACCTTTTGCCCTGTCTACAATGGCTACCAGTTCCTGTAGCACTCTGTTGTGCCGCCAGGTGTAGCGTCCCTGACCTAATGACACTCTGCATGCTGACACCACATGTTCCAATGTTTGCCTTTCGTTGCAGAGAGGGCAATTTGTGTCTTCTGATAAGCCTCATTTTGAATAAATCATCTAAAAGGACGAACAGCTTCGATTCTAGATTTCCTGCGAGTGGTACTTAGCGGCTTGAACGTTTGAGTTCTAATGGTTTTATAAGGGTTCCCCAACACAATGAGACATACGAGTACAATTTCTGATCTGTTTCAAAAAAAAAAAAAAAATAAAACTTCTTCTCTAGATGAGATTGCGGCATCATTGACAACCCGGCTGATAGAATGAGAACAAGGGAGACAAGAAGCTCTCGGGTTCCAAGTCTCCACTACGTTGTTGAACTCTTGAATGTTTTCCTTTCACATGAGGTCTATTGTTGTACCGTTGCTATGCATGTCTGCGACTGGAGTATTTGAGTCCCACATTTTTCTAGGAGTGCATTCAGTTAACACGGAGCCTGTAGTGGCTTCTACGGGAATGAAGCCATGAATATTGATATCACTTGGATCTGTATTAACAAATCTTGCGAATAGTTGTTAATTTTTCATTGTGACTTACATCTGGAGTACAGTCTATAGCTAATCAACTCATTTTCAGTCCTTGCCACAAAGATAATGGTGGGCAGATCCACAAGTAAGTGTGGTCAATAATAAAATGAAAATGTGTTTTTTTTTAAATAATTTACTTTCACGTTATTTTTTTAAAATTCATCCTACGTCTCCCATTTTTTTTTTTTGTCGACCCCCAAATTTGCCACTCCGTGAAAATACACGTGTTACACTACCAACAGAGCCTGGCTTACTTTTATTAGTGTTGACAGGATAAATAGGCATCTTGATACGGCTCGAGGGTTTGCTTCTTTGTGTATGAGATACTCAAGGTTTCTATAACTTCCTCCCTCCACCACTTGCACTGGGGAGGGGGGGGGAGTCTTCCTACAACTCTTAGCCTGAATGTTTTCTATGTTATAGTAAAGTAACAAAGCAAGATATTCTGTGGTTAGACCTTGCCAAAAAAAAAAAAAAATCGTAAACAAAACACCTTTAGACGCGAGAGAAAGAAAAATGACAAGAGAATTATCTGGGACTTGAACCTTGTGCTCTGATAGGACGAGCAGCCGTGTACCCAGAATCAGCTTAGCCATTTAGCACACCCAGCATCCCCACCCCCATCCCAAACCCACCCCCACTCCACACAAAAAAAAAACTAAACCATCATTCATTCATTTGCATGTTCTTTGCGGAACTTTCGCTCCCAAACAGCACTCCTGTAGGCCTATCGGTTGTGAGCAAGATGGACTGCCGCTGCTGCATCCATTTGCAGATCATCAACGATGTCCTGTAGCCATCTTCGTTTTGGTATTCCTCTCTTTCTTCTTCCCATTATGTATCCTTCCAATACGGTCTTCTCTAAATTATCATGACGTTTAATGTGTCCAAAATATTTCAGTTTTCTCTCTTTAATCCTCATTACTAGCCAGCCTTCTTCAATATTAAGCTCTTGTAGTATAGATATATTTGTTATTTTTTGTGTCCACGATATTTGAAGAACTCTTCTGTAGCATTTACATTCAAAGGCTGTTTTAAGTGTACAGGTCTCACAGGCATATGTTGCGATGGGAAAGATGCATGCCCTTAAAAATCTTATTTTTGTACTTCTGTCTGTTCCTCTCCACAGATTCTTGATTTGTTTTACTTTCTGAAGAGCGATAGTATGTCCTCCTTTTAATTTTCCTCATTGTATCTCCATTATTAGTTAGTAATGATCCATGATATTCAAAACTCTCCACTTCTTCCAGTTTTTCCTCATTGATACATATTTCAGCTGCCTTGTTTGTTTTGTCAGTCATTACCTGCCTGAATTAAACTAAAATCGTGACAGCCGGAAAGGAAACGAGGTCATGACACAGAAATTCCGTCGCTTAGACTCAGTCTCTCGCAGGTACCAAAGTTATGAAACAAACATACACATGGTTTCCTGCAAATGTCTAGTGCACAGTTGACAACAATAACAACAAATAAACAAATACTTTATACATAAAGATAGTTTCGGCGTATGGTTTCAGATACAAATTTACAGATAGGAAACAAGGCTTTCGCACAGTTAAGTAAGACAGCACAGTACTGCATGGTTAGACCTTGGAAAAAATCGTAAACAAAGTACTTTTAGACATGGGAGAAAGAAAACTGACAAGAGAATTATCTGGGGGAAATCTTAACTTCAGTCAAAGAACTGGGGAAATCTTAACTTCGTCAAAGAACTGAGAAAATCTTAACTTCAGTCAAAGAACTGAGGAAATCTTAACTTCAGTCAAAGAACTGAGAAAATCTTAACTTCAGTCAAAGAACTGAGGAAATCTTAACTTCAGTCAAAGAACTGGGTAAATCTTAACTTCAGTCAAAGAACTGAGGAAATCTTAACTTCAGTCAAAGAACTGAGGAAATCTTAACTTCAGTCAAAGAATTGAGGAAATCTTAACTTCAGTCAAAGAACTGAGGAAATCTTAACTTCAGTCAAAGAATTGAGGAAATCTTAACTTCAGTCAAAGAACTGAGGAAATCTTAACTTCAGTCAAAGAACTGAGGAAATCTTAACGTCAGTCAAAGAACTGGGGAAATCTTAACGTCAGTCAAAAAAACTGGGGAAAGCTTTACTTCAGTCACAAAAGAGAAATAAGTGGGGCAACATTTAGTTCGACCAAAGAACAATGACAGGCAGAACTGGTACAAGCTGCAGTATCTAATCTAATCTATCTAATCTAATCTAATCTAATCTAATCTAATCTAATCTAATCTAATCTAATGTAAGTGTCATGCCGCTTAACGTGGCGATTATTTCTCTTCACAGTTCCCTGTCTTTAGACTTCATTAAGAGATCCGCCGGTGACTTTCTTCCTAGCCACATACTAGGAGCCCATCCAGAAACTTCTCTCTCTGTCTTCCTCTGTCTCTTCTTCCCTCTGTTTTTTTCATTTGCCACAATGTGTTCCAGTTGTCCTATTCTCATGAAATGGCCTTTAAATCTCGCTTGTCTGTCTCTGATCTTTGCTATAATTTGCTTTTTAACTCCAGCCTCTCTTAAGACTTCTTCATTGGTTTTCTTAACTGTCCATGGTACCTTCAACATCCTTCTTATGAACCACATTTCCATGGCCTCCATTTTTCTTTGTACTCTCTTATTCATGGACCATGCTTCACACTCATAAAACAAAATTGGCTCGATGTAACATTTAAATACTCGGAATTTTGTTTCTATTGATATGGATCTGTTGCACAAGATGCGTCTCATTGTCTGGAACGCTGGCTTGGCCTGAGCACACCTGCTTTTTATTTAATTGTGACATTTCCCATCAGTTGTTATAATCGTTCCTAAGTACGTGAATCTATCAACTTGTTTCAGATGTATGCCATCGATGGTAATGCTGCATTTTGGTGTTATTCTTTTCTTTGAGATGACCATCACTTCAGTCTTCTTTTTGTTCAGGCTGAGACCTTTATTTCTACTTTCACGAACCACGAAAGTGGTTAATTCAGTAGTGCTGTTGTAATAGATGGTAATTTTTTTTCTCATTGTGATTGTTAAGAGAAGCCAGTTTAGTGGTCATAACATCCCTTGATTTGAAAAACTCGCAGAAAATAGGAAAACTTGGCAAACAACTATGCGAGCCCTAGGTGACGTTTAACGGCACGGGAAGGATTAAGTAAGAAGATTGTTTCTTCATTGGTGCAGTACGTATACTGAAAGAAAAAAGACACGCCTAAACCGCTGCAGTGAACAGTGGAAACTGTTCGAGTTAACAAGCATTGAATCACACCCACAGAAGAAGTAGGATGAGCAGTTCAAGGTATATGAAAAACTCATCTTCAAGTTTGTTTTTTTTCCCTGAAGAATATAAAAAAAGAGAAACGAAATAATGCATTACCTTGATCTAACATAAACAACATGGTTTCAAATGTTAGAAGATGCAGAAAGAAGAAGCACCTTGGCAGAAAGATTTTTTTTTTCTTTCAGGTAGATGATGAGTGTACTCATCTTTCAGTTTAAAAATGACGCATGAAAAATATTTAGTATGAATTTATCTCTTTATTTTTTAAGTTAAGCTTGATCACGTTTAAAAATTCATAACTGCGCAGTTATTTGTGTGTGTGTGTGTGTGTGTGTGTGTGTGTGTGTGTGTGAAAGTGTGGATATGGTGTCATTCAGTAATGAAATACACACGTGTGGGAATGTGTATGTGTGTGAAAGTGTGTGTGTGAAAGTATGTGTGTGTGTATGAGAGAGAGAGAGAGAGAGAGAGAGAGAGAGAGAGCAGATAAATTACTAGATCTAAAAGAAGAAAGCAGCTTCAATCTTTCTGGCAGAAGGAGAAAAAAAAATGTCTTCTACCAAGAGATGTTAAACTAATTAATCCGGAGAAATGTGTGGGAGAAATGTTGCTCTTTTATATTATCACAGCATGTTTTATCTTACTTTTATGTTCTGATTTACTCAGCAATTTCAAAGGTTTGTTTTTTTTTCTTTGTTATCTTATTCCTTCTGTTTTTACCATTCTAACACACCATGCCTTCTCTCCCCTTCTTTGTCAAGAGATACTTCTCTCATATTTATCGTAATTCTTCCACCCTCTTCTGCCCATGTATTATTTATTCCAGACCTTTCCATCTACATAACCCAGCCCCCAGCCCCCGTCCTCTTGTGTTCATGTCATTTTTAATATTTCTCTTAAAACTCATAAAACAAAATTGGCTCGATGTAACATTTAAATACTCGGAATTTTGTTTCTATTGATATGGATCTGTTGCACAAGATGCGTCTCATTGTCTGGAACGCTGGCTTGGCCTGAGCACACCTGCTTTTTATTTAATTGTGACATTTCCCATCAGTTGTTATAATCGTTCCTAAGTACGTGAATCTATCAACTTGTTTCAGATGTATGCCATCGATGGTAATGCTGCATTTTGGTGTTATTCTTTTCTTTGAGATGACCATCACTTCAGTCTTCTTTTTGTTCAGGCTGAGACCTTTATTTCTACTTTCACGAACCACGAAAGTGGTTAATTCAGTAGTGCTGTTGTAATAGATGGTAATTTTTTTTCTCATTGTGATTGTTAAGAGAAGCCAGTTTAGTGGTCATAACATCCCTTGATTTGAAAAACTCGCAGAAAATAGGAAAACTTGGCAAACAACTATGCGAGCCCTAGGTGACGTTTAACGGCACGGGAAGGATTAAGTAAGAAGATTGTTTCTTCATTGGTGCAGTACGTATACTGAAAGAAAAAAGACACGCCTAAACCGCTGCAGTGAACAGTGGAAACTGTTCGAGTTAACAAGCATTGAATCACACCCACAGAAGAAGTAGGATGAGCAGTTCAAGGTATATGAAAAACTCATCTTCAAGTTTGTTTTTTTTCCCTGAAGAATATAAAAAAAGAGAAACGAAATAATGCATTACCTTGATCTAACATAAACAACATGGTTTCAAATGTTAGAAGATGCAGAAAGAAGAAGCGCCTTGGCAGAAAGATTTTTTTTTTCTTTCAGGTAGATGATGAGTGTACTCATCTTTCAGTTTAAAAATGACGCATGAAAAATATTTAGTATGAATTTATCTCTTTATTTTTTAAGTTAAGCTTGATCACGTTTAAAAATTCATAAGTGCGCAGTTATTTGTGTGTGTGTGTGTGTGAAGGTGTGGATATAGTGTCATTCAGTAATGAAATACACACGTGTGGGAATGTGTATGTGTGTGAAAGTGTGTGTGTGAAAGTATGTGTGTGTGTATGAGAGACAGAGAGAGAGAGAGAGAGAGAGAGAGAGAGCAGATAAATTACTAGATCTAAAAGAAGAAAGCAGCTTCAATCTTTCTGGCAGAAGGAGAAAAAAAATGTCTTCTACCAAGAGATGTTAAACTAATTAATCCGGAGAAATGTGTGGGAGAAATGTTGCTCTTTTATATTTATCACAGCATGTTTTATCTTACTTTTATGTTCTGATTTACTCAGCAATTTCAAAGGTTTGTTTTTTTTTCTTTGTTATCTTATTCCTTCTGTTTTTACCATTCTAACACACCATGCCTTCTCTCCCCTTCTTTGTCAAGAGATACTTCTCTCATATTTATCGTAATTCTTCCACCCTCTTCTGCCCATGTATTATTTATTCCAGACCTTTCCATCTACATAACCCAGCCCCCAGCCCCCGTCCTCTTGTGTTCATGTCATTTTTAATATTTCTCTTAAAACGTATATGATACAAGTACTAAAATTACCAGGACGAGTAAAAAAACAAGTAACCGCAAATGCAGGAAGTAGCCGCAATATTTCATGGAGATTGCAGTGATTGTATACATTTGCATGAAATACTGCGGTCACTTCCCATATTGCTGTAACTTTTTGACTCGTCTTCGTATGTTCAATGATGGCGATCAAGTGAATAACTTAATAGGGCACATGATTTTTCATCCTGTGAAAATAAGGTTCATTCGCCTGTTTCCCCCCCCCCCCCCACCCCTCCAACCTCAACTGCGCCCTTTCATTCTGCTATGTTGTATTATAATAAGACAAATTGTTTCTTCCTTTCTTGTCCTGGCTTTTATAAAGAAGTAAATAACAGCTGCGCAGTTTGAAGGAAGAGAGAGAGAGAGAGAGAGAGAGAGAGGGAGACAGAGAGAGAGAGAGAGATTGTAATAAAGAAGTATACAGACGATCGTCTTCGACAAACCCTATTACTTGCTGCAGTCGCTGGAAACAAACTGGTGGCTTGTTAAAAAAACAAAACGATGTTCCATGTACAGGTGAGGTGCAGAATCGGCGGCGTTTCCTTTCCTTCTCTGCTCGTGTGAAGGGGCGTGTACGTATAAATGGAAGATCGAAGGGAGAAGAACAAGAGGACGACAGCGATATAGGTGGGTGGGCAACATCAAGAGATGGACAGAGACCAGTGCTCTGCGAAGACAAGAAACAGAGCAGAGTGGAGATTCATTGCAGCCAGCCTTCTGTGGAGAGACGGCACATGATGATGATGATGATGATGATGATGATGATGATGATGATGATGATGATGATGGGAAAAATCTTGAGCATGCTTAAAGATATACGGATTTTTTAATAATGCCACCTCTTTCAATAAGTTCATATTTCATTGGAGGGGAAAAATATAAGGATCCATTTCTCGCTAACCATTCTTAAAATGACGCAGAACAGGTCGAAACTGAAGAATAGAGAAGAATAAAGGTCGTCAGACTCAGTATCCTTATGAAAGATATTGACTGGATAGATTCACCTATTAGACTACGGTGTCTTGGACAAGCAAAACTCACTGACAGGAGACTGCAAGATCTATGGGGGGGGGGGGAACGTGTGAAGAGGGCCGACCTGAGTGTTTAAACACGCCCGGTTTGAACAATTTGTGGTCATTTTCGCATTTTCTCGGGGATTGGAGCGTGTCCTGCTCACGTGACTGTGTGGCAAGTTAAGAGTGGAATATGTTGAATTATTCGGTTTGTGTGTTACGTCTTTGGCGGCAGCATGGTGGGTCGTGTCCTGGCATGTGTCTGGTGTATTCGTGCTTCAATTATCATATGTGTCATCATGTCGGGTGAATGGATTGCCTTGACCCCAGACTGCTGACCAAGCTGGCGTTATTTGTGGTGATGTATATTTCTTGTAAGTTTTCGTATGTCAGACGTGGAGTGTTTTGTAAGTATACTTGGTGAATAGAGTTCGGTTTAAGTGTTTAAGTGAGTGGAAAAGGTAGGGGAATGTTACACTTTTATGATTATAATTGATACATATTTCATATGTAAGTTTCCAATCTATTCATTTGATCTCATTTGTTATTATTTGCTTCATGTTAAATGTCATATGTTGACGCAGTTCAATGCACTGCGTTATTAAATGTTTATTGAGTGTGTGTGTGGGCACGTGAATTTTGTGAGCTTAAGTAAATCGTGGCAAAAGAATATGGAATGTATAAAAGCTGTAACTGTTAAAATTGTAAGAAGAAACCACTAGCACAGGATTAAAATAAGGTCTTAGAAGTTGTGACTTCAAGTAGTATTATAAGATGAGAGTCACTAAGTGCTGCCTTGTTATATTTTATGTGTAATCTATCAGTTGTGTTATACATTAGTATTTTTTTATCAATTATATGTTGCCCTGGAGATGATTGTACTGTTGTTGCATTGTTACATGGTGTAGTACAGGGTGACGTCTTGTGAAGTTAACAAATCTTTCAATTTTTCCTTGATACCAAAATATCTGATTTTTGGAGTGATCATTACTTGTTGATGGAGGCAGAGAGAGAGAGAGAGAGAGAGAGAGAGAGAGAGGAGAGAGAGAGAGTGAGAGTAAAACTAATGCTTAAACTCCTCAACATCTGAGCTGGGGGAACCTTGCTGGACGACGACTGGAAGAGGAAGAGCCAGGAGTAGAAGATCGTTCGGTGAGTACCGCTACCGAGGGTGTTCCAGGCACAGCTGTAATCTTTGGCCACCAATACCCGGTAGAGAAAGGCTAGCTATTTAAGTCAGAGTACCAGAGGTGCACCGTGGACGACGGAAGCACTAGAAGATCACGGAGATGAAGAGGAGTTATATAGCGGATTAAAAGAATGCTTAGGTAGTGACATAAGCTGATGTAAAACAAGATGATTGATATGATGTAATAAACATCCATCTATAAAATAAATAAGTAAAATTTTACAGACAGTTGATTCCAAGTTCATGAGAGGCTGAGCTTTTCAGACACAGCTTTATAGATTGAAAGAAATGGAAGACAAACATAAGATAAATATGTAAGCAGGATTAGCACAAGTATCTTTTATTCAGCTTCCAGATACCATGTAAAATGATCCGAGCATTAAAATGGTACATTTAAAAATAATCCCACAGATTATATAACACAAGCTCAAGGATAAACTACACCTAATTCAATCTCAAGAGTAAATTACACTTAATATAATCTCAAGGATAAACTGTACCTTATACAGTTTCAAAGATAAACTACACCTAATACAATCTCAAGGATAAACTACACCTAATACAATCTCAAGGATAAACTGTACCTTATACAGTTTCACAGATAAACTACACCTAATACAATCTCAAGGATAAACTACATCTAATACAATCTCAAGGATAAACTGTACCTTATACAGTTTCAAAGATAAACTACACCTAATACAATCTCAAGGATAAACTACACCTAATACAATACTACACCTAATGCAATCTCAAGAGTAATTTACACTTAATACAATCTCAAGGATAAACTGCACCTTATACAGTTTCAAAGATAAACTACACCTAATACAATCTCAAGGATAAACTACACCTAATACAATCTCAAGAACAAACTACACCTAATGCAATCTCAAGAGTAAATTACACTTAATACAATCTCAAGGACAAACTGCACCTTATACAGTTTCAAAGATAAACTATACCTAATACAATCTCAAGGATAAACTACACCAAATACAATCTCAAGGATAAACTACACCTTATAGTTGTACAATCTCAAGGACCCTCTGTAAGTGTTAACCTACAGTCTCAAGAAAGAAAGTTGATAGACACGGGCAGAAAAAAAATAACACACACGAACTAGCAGTTCCTCAATTCTTCACCCTTTTGAAAATAAAGTTATTTTGTCCGGTCTTTGAAGAGTATTCTAGATTTAGCAAAACTTTTGAGTTACTAGCTGTAGGATGTGCTACATTAACCTCAATCACAAGGATAAGTAACAGCTAATAAAATCTCAAGGACATGTTGCTTTTAACAGTCTCAAAGTTGCTATATACTGTTTTTAACTTTCTACCATGAATTCGATTCATATATACCAGGAATTCAGTTTATATATACCGTAGACTTAGTTGACAACAACGGTAACTCTGTCATGCCTTAGAGGCACATAGGGATGTGGTGTTAGTGCCCATATTTTCCTTGACCTGTCAGCACACTAGAGGGTGATATGGTCAGTATCACACCTGGGCGCCTTTCCTTCACCAACTCCAGAAGAAGTCAGGTACCCATTTCTACAGCCTGATTCGAGCCCCAGTGAAAGGCTAGTACACTAAGCACTTTTGCCACTGACAACAAAAATTAGTTCAAATTATAAGAAAACGCCAGTCAAAATTTCTATTGAATGAACTTGGTAATGAACTTGGTAATGAAAATTCACTGGAAAAAGAAGGAGAGGGAACCCAGAGAAAAGTATATCCTTGGACGGACCAGTTTTCATGGAAAACTAAAAGCGTTTGAACTGATAACAAACGGCAGGGGCGGCACAAGATGGAGAAGGGTGATCACCAAACGCTCTCCGTCGCGGCAGCTAGTTAGGAGACAAGAGATGAAGAAACAGCAAAAAGAAGCTACCTACAAGAGACGGCAACACTGGAAAAATTCCACCCCTGTAGCAAGACTATTGGAAGACATACATTACTATATCAGTGACAAACATATTTCATAGCTACACCTCAGTGAATCTTCTTTCTGATTCCGTCTTTTCCCGACTCTGATATCTCATGTAATCAATCTGCTAATTACCAGCTAAAAATACTTAAGCATTAACATTCACGCTAAGAGCATGCAGCTCGTCTCATAAATATTATTCCAGGGGCAGAGAACCACCAGATGCCAGATTCGTTGTGCCAAGTATCTCTGAGAAAAATCAAGTGCGAAGAAGATTCGCTTTACGGAAAGGAATGCTGGTATAGAGAGCAGAGAGAGAGAGAAAAAAAAAATTGTACAGCAACATCTATAAAACAAGCTGTGTTAAATGATCTGTAGTGTACTTCATTTCTAGATCTATTACTTCATTTATCAGTCAGTCGTTCTTTGGTTAGCGGTTTAGGTAGCAAAACTGCAGATAATGGGTGTGTTCAGCTCTTTAGTTGTTTGTTTGATTTTGTGTGGAACTATAGATGCAGGCATAGAGACAGGTAAGATATTTCCTCGTTTTCAGTTTTATTATTTCGCCGGCTAACAACTGCTTTAAGAACTCAATCTTTTTTTTTTTTTCAGTTAAAGAAGGTAGAAGTAAACTCGCCATTCCCATGGTATTTAGGCATTATAGGGCTACGGTGTTAGGCCCGTATTTTCCACGATCTTCGGCACATAAAAGTTTGACGTGGTCATTATCACGCCTGGCCACATTTACCTTCCCAGATTTCTCTGGTACCCATTTTTTTAAGGCTGGGTGGACCCCAAGGCCTCTTTGGTGTGGTAGTACCCGACAATAAATCCCACTGCTGGGAGGTTAAAAGGGCAAAAATATGAAATGTAGGCTGTCGGGGAAATTAAACATAACACGAAAAGAGCATGACATGGAAAGGGCTGGAAACTGAGAATATTTTAATATGCAAAGGGCACAAAGGGCAGATAGACATCGATAAACCCTAACATAGATACTGAATAAATGTGAAAGTGAAAGGTGTGGAGGCTGACAAGTAAGGAGCCGTAACTTGTAACTGAATAATATGACTGAAAGGCTGGCCATAAAAGTCTGAAATATGACCTCGTATTTTAACTGCAAAGTCTTTTAAAAGGCAAGGTTTTTTTTTTTAAATTTCGCGTAAAGAAGCCAGTCAGTCATTTGCATATCCCTTGCGGAACTTTGCTTTCCTAACAGCTCTCCTGTAGGCCTCTCTGTTGTAAGCAAGATGCCCTGCTGCTGATGCATCCATTTGCAGATCATCATCGATGTCTTGCAGGTATCTTCGTTCGCCTTGGTCTTCCTCTGCTTCTTGTTCCCATTATGTACCCCTTTAATTCTCATGACGTTTAATATGTCCAAAATATTTAAGTTTTCTCTGTTTAATCTTCTTTACTCGCTAGTCTTCTTCAGTATTAAGTTCTTGTAGTATGGATATATTTGTTCTTTTTTGTGTCCATGATTTTTTAAGAACTCTTCTGTAGCATTTACATTCAAAGGCATTTATGTGTTTCTCAGCTGTTTTGTTTAATGTCCAGGTCTCACGGGCATATGTTGCTATGGGAAAGATGCATGCCCTTAAAAATCTTATTTTTGTAGTTCTATCTGTTTCTCTCCACAGATTCTTTAGTTGTTTTACTGTCTGAAGAGCGATGGATTTCCTCTATTTAATTTCCCTCATTGTATCTCCATTATTAGTTAGTAGTGATCCAAGATATTCAAAACTCTCCACTCCTTCAAATTTTTCCTCATTGATACACATTTCAGCTGCTTTATTTGTTTTGTCAGTTGTCATCAATTTAGTTTTCTTCGCATTAAGATAGAGGTTTTGCTCTTCGCTGTTCTGTGTAAAGAATGCACTGTTGCTTATATTCTTAAAAAGCCTGACCAGTTTCACGAGCCCTCTCATTGTAATCTTAAGTCAGCATAATCGATCACTTTCATTAATTAGAAGGATTTTTTTTAAAGTACCAACCAGAGACTGAAAAACTTAAAAACATTTCACCGCGATAAAAAAGAGTATTAGAAAATATATATTACTGTGTCTCCTCGTACAATACAGGCGAGAATCTGGATAACAAGTTGACTATATGAAAGGACATCCCAAACAGAAAAAAAAAATGCAGTATTTCGGCTTCAGCCGCTGTCACATACAAATCACTTAATCACTCGACACTTAATCACTCAGGCAATTAATCACGGGACAGTTAATCATTCTGATTAACCCTAAACTTAAATGTCTTTTCTTCCCCCCCCCCCCCCCACACACACACAAAATGAAATAAAGGTGCTAGCGTTAATTATTTAAACTAAAACACTAACCACGTAAACCTTGTAAGTGTAATGAAGAAGAAGTTTAAGCAACATTTAATTTATATCTAAAATTAGCCAACTTTGTAGGTTTATTCTGAAACTCTGTACACACAGACCTACCCTACTGTAACCGAAAAAAAAAATGTTCAGTATATCTGCCATAACATATAATATGTAAAACAAATATTATATATGTGACAAATATGCAGTCCGCCTCAGATAGAATAAAATTTCACCAGATCATCAACCATCAACAGTGTTTTTCACTTGGAAAAATACTGAAGAAGGTTGGCTAGTAAAGAAGATTAAACAGAGAAAACTTAAATGTTTCGGACTTTTTAAACGTCATGATAATTTAGAGAAGACAGTCTTGGAACGATACATAATGGGAAAAAGAAACAGAGGAAGATCAAGGCGAGCGTAGATGGCTGCAAGACGTCGATGAATGGATGCATCAGCAGCAGGGCATCTTGCTTACGACCGAAAGGTCTACATGAGAGCTGCTAGGGAGGCAAAGTTCCACAATGGATATGCAAATTAATGAACGGTTTCTCTTCTTGATATCGCGTATCTACAGAAGGTTGCTCACAAGAAATATGGGGGGGGGGGGGGGGAATTGTTTTGCTATATATGCATGTCTTCCGTTATTCTTGCATAAGAGTTTGCAATGTTGGCCTAGTGGCACTAGAATAAGACTTGCCGTGGGTAATGTCAGTTTTCTACAGCTTCGGTTGTTTTTGCTAATCTCTTCCCTCGGGTGCTGTATGCAAGTGGTTCCATCTTTGAACAGGGAATACTGCCAAAGCGTAAAGCTCATTACGTCACAGAAGATGTCTGCCTCTAACATACGTGTGTTCAAAACAAGACAGTAATTCAGACACCGACTCTTGATTTAGGCATGTTGTCTGCTGAGATTTCAACGAAAAGATAAAAAGAAAAAATCTAGAGCAGTGGTTCCCAACTGGTGGTCCGTGGAACCTGCTGTGGTGGTCCGTGGAACCTGCTGTGGTGGTCCGTGGAACTTGCTGTGGTGGTCTGTGGAACCTGCTGTGGTGGTCCGTGGAACTTGCTGTGGTGGTCCGTGGAACCTGCTGTGGTGGTCCGTGGAACTTGCTGTGGTGGTCCGTGGAACCTGCTGTGGTGGTCCGTGGAACTTGCTGTGGTGGTCTGTGGAACCTGCTGTGCGGGTCCGTGGAACTTGCTGTGGTGGTCCGTGGAACCTACTGTGGGGGTCTGAGGAACCTGCTGTGGTGGTCCATGGAACCTGCTGTAGTGGTCCATGGAACCTGCTTTGGTGGTCCGCGGAACCTACTGTGGGGGTCCGTGGAACCTGCTGTGGGGGGTCCCTGGCAAAAACTCAAGTTGCTATTTTTTATTATTTTCACTGCGAAATGTTTAGCAACTGATGTGGAACCAGATGTGTGGAACCAGATGTGGAACTGATTGTTCGGAATAAAAAGAGGCAGGATTTCTCTCACCGTATTTATGTTGGTTAGCTGTCATACATTTAATATTCTGTTCATTCGTCAGAAGAAGTGAGAATATTAATTGGTGTATATTTTTTCTTAAGTATATTATTGTCATTTTGAAAATTCACCAAGTCTGTATTGTGTATTAGTGTAGTGTAGCATTTACTCATTAAAGGTTACCCACATTTTCTGGGGACAAATTTATTTTGATTCTGTTGTATTTAAATTACATAGCTAAAAAAAAAAAAAATACAGAAATGACACTTTCCTAAGTATGGGGGTCGTCCAACTTTTGTTAATTAGGAACCACTGTTGCAGAACATCAGAAGAAAAAAGATGATGGTCAAAGCTAAAAAGCAAGGAACGGATGTTTGGAAGTAGTTCAAGGAACGGATGTTTAGAAGTAGTTCAAGGAACGGATGTTTGGAAGTAGTTCAAGGAACGAACGTTTGGAAGTATTTTTAGATTCGTAGTCAGCCTTCACGCCGAGTTCCTGCAGGTTACATATAACGCTCTGTGTGTGTGTGAGATGAAATTAGCAGGCCTTCAATATGGGAATCCATTTCAAACAAAACACTCATTGCAACGCTCTCGCAGTCAAGCGGTATGTACAGTGTTCCAGCTAAAGGGGTAGATTCTTTACCAGCGTCTAAAATGTGGTCATAAGAGGCTTAGGTCTTATATGTTACAAGCCAGTACACAGTCTCAGATTTGTTACAAGCCAGTACACAGTCTCAGATTTGTTACAAGCCAGTACACAGTCTCAGATTTGTTACAAGCCAGTACATAGTCTCAGATTTGTTACAAGCCAGTACATAGTCTCAGATTTGTTACAAGCCAGTACATAGTCTCAGATTTGTTACAAGCCAGTACACAGTCTCAGATTTGTTACAAGCCAGTACACAGTCTCAGATTTGTTACAAGCCAGTACATAGTCAAAGATTTTGTTCGGGTTAGAATTCAAAGTGTTCAACAAGGCCAGATGACAACGAGTGTTGAACAAGACCAGATGACAACGAGTGTTGAACAAAGCCAGATGACAACGAGTGTTGAACAAAGCCAGATGACAACGAGTGTTGAACAAGGCCAGATGACAACGAGTGTTGAACAAGGCCAGATGACAACGAGTGTTGAACAAGGCCAGATGACAACGAGTGTTGAACAAGGCCGGCTGAGTCACGAATCTATTTTGTAGAGTAGAGCCTAAGTTTCGCTAGTGGAAATTTAAAACCATTTTTTGGAGTAAGCGTTGATGTTTCTAAGCGTCAATGATCTTTTCCTTCTTAAAAATAGCTATCTACAGCATACATGGTACATACAGCTCTCTTTAGAAAATCAGAGAGATTGATAAGTACAGCAGAAATATGAAAAGTGGGTTATATATCATGGAAAATGAAAAAAAACAAATATTAGAATAACTGCAAGTGCAACGTGAACACCCCAAAGAAATAACATTTAAAGAAAACAAAATACTTTCCTCGCATCAAAAGACGTAATAATATACTGACGACCATACTAGAAGGAAAGGTAGAAGCAAGCAAGCGAGAGGTAGACAGAGATGTAGATGAGAAGATAACATAATGAGAGCACGAGGATACAGCCTGGCTGAGCGTACCATCAAAGCGAGGGAGAGAATTCGCTGGAGAATCATTACCGCAAACCCTTCGTGCTGAAGACGGCACGCGATGGTGATGGTGATGATGATGATATATGCCACTAGAACGGAGATGAACTTCTTAAAGTGCGTATTATAAACGTATTATTTATGACTCGTGCCTGCTTCATTTTGATGCCACATCCGTCATACTCTCTTCATGTAGCCTTCCGTTTCGTTAGATCCAAGTTTTTTTTTCCCTTTAGCTACTTAATGTATGTCATCAGTTACCTGGTGTAGTCTGTGAAATGTCTTTGGCATTTCTTGCTTCTGACATTCTGCCAGGTATTTATAGAAAGAAAGAAAGAAGGAAAGAAAGAAAGATTAGATAGATAGAAAAAGAAAGAAAGAACGTTTTTATTTTTCTTTCTTTTTCAAAGAAAGAAATAAAAAGAAAGAAAGATAGAAAAAAGAAAGAAAGGAAGGAAGACAGAAAAAAGAATAAAGTAGATAGATAGATAGATAGATAGATAGATAGATAGATAGATAGATAGATAGATAGATAGAGAAAGAAAGAAAGAAAGAGAGATAGAAAAACAGACAAAGAAAGAAAGAAAGAAAAAAAGAAAGGTATTTATCTATACTGAGCGATCTATTCTGAGAAAGACGTTTTTATGTGGGAAAAAATGTTCTGTTTGTTTTCCAGCCAAGTTTCATGGCGTTCACCATCTAATCAAAAGACAGGCTGAAGTTGATGTAAGTTCTTGTTCTAATGTTGTACTTTTGTTAGATAATGATTTCATAATCTTATCAGGTTATCAAGACAAATACTGCAGACTTTACTGCCTCCTTACCAGGCACCACGGACAGTGAAAATGAGCTAAAACAAAACGACAAAGATAAAAAAACTGTGGTTTTCTTCTTCTTCTTCTTCTTCTTCTTTCAGTTTCATTCATTCATTCGTTCATTTGCATGTCCCTTGCGGAACTTTGCCTCCTTTACAGCACTCCTGTAGGCCTCTCGGTTGTGAGCAAGATTCAATTTCATACGCTCAGTAATTTGGACAGAGGGGAACATAGTTGACTATGCTGGGTGTGATGGTGCAGATACCAGGACCAGCAAACCAGGCCTGACTAAGATCTTCTTCTTCTTCTTTTAAGTGTCGGGTCATGCCAAATCGGAAGCCTGGATGAAGTCCACAGCTTCTGCTTTAGGTCCATCCTATGTGGCCAAGTGTGGCTTGGTAGGTCGGTGAATGTAGGGCACTCTTGGAGAACATGCTCTGGGGTTTGTGCTCCGTCCCCACAGAGGCATACGTCCGTGTGGGAAATCTTTAGGCGGTGAAGTCTGCAGTTGAAGAGTGCAGCCAACCGGAACATTATGATCTGTTGGTGTCTGTGGCTAGTAAATAACAAATAATTAAAATTTCCGCAGTTGCAGTTGCCTAAAGAGTTTAAAACTGCTTTCAAAGTCGTTTTGACAACTTCAGGGTAGTAACTGATGTCAGGCTGCACTTGAACATCGCTTGTTTCTCTCAGCTACGTTGCAGCAGTTACTTCCTACGTGGTCAGTATATTGTTCCACCTTGTTAACACCATAAAAATTAGAAAGCTGAGATACTTCGGCCACATTAAGAGACACAATAACTTAGAAAGGATGATAGTAGAAGACATAGTGCTCGGCAAAAGAGAAAAGGCACGACCTTGCCGCAGGTGGACTCAGGACATCACGGAAAGTCTGAACGTGTCTGCGAGACGCTGGTCAACTTGCGCAAGACCGTAGTGCATTCAGGGAAAGGATATGTCACATGAATATATTATAATCGCTTACCAAGCTCATTCCCAGCAAGACGCTAGTGTTTGCTTAGAAATGATTCTTATATCTTACGTCCTTCCCGTGCCGTTAAACGTCACATAGAGTAGTTAAACGTCACATAGTAGTTCGCCAATTTTTCCTGTTTTCGGCGAGCTTTTAAACCTCATCAAGGGATTTTATGCCTACTAATTAGGCCTCTCTTAACAATGTCCTCTTTAGAGTTTCACGTGGTCGACCTCTATTTCTTCAGCCTGTTGTGTTTCACTTGATAGAAATTATTACTGGTATTTTATATTCTGAAATGGATCTCAGTCATGTTTGTTTAGTACAGTCTCTTTTAAGGGACATTTTTTGTTAGCTGTTTATGAACACTTGGGGCCGGCTAGCGTAGTGGTTAGAGCACTCGTCTAGCAACCAAATGGTTGAGGGTTCGAATCCCCAGCTGAGCGGGATTTTTTTTTTCCGACCAATACGGCCCTGAGGTCGACCCAGCCTCGTAAAATGGGTACCAGAGAAAATCTGGGAAGTAAAGGCAGCGAGGAAAGGAACTGGTCACCCTACCTCATACGCTGATGACCCAGCATAATGAGGTCTCTAACGCTTCACCCCCTACGGCATTTGAAATGCTATGGGACTATCTTTACTTTTACTTTTTTATGAACACTTATGTTGTATCGTGTCAGACAGCTGTGATGATCATGCTTTTCCATCTTGCACGGTCCTTGGTGTTAATTCAGATGCTTTTCTTTGTCCATGCCACTTGACTAGTCCACTGATATTTTTTCCTTTGGTCTTCCTCTCTTCCTTTTTCCCTTGAATTTTCCAGTCAGTACTAGGTTGTCCAACTTCGGTGTTCTCATGGCATGTCCAAGAAATGTTTGACTGTTTGTTTTCTTTATCATTTAAACTAGTTTTCGTTGTTCTGAAACTTGTTTTGATGACCTCTTCGGTCCCCCACCCCCACCCTATTCCTCCAGGTCTGTCTGTCCAGGGTATTTGTTGCATCTTGTGCCAAAACATCTCTGTTATTACTACTACTGCAGTTTCTCTGTTCTTCCACCAAAATGCGTCCATTGGGTGGCGGATGATGAAACAGCCTCTAGATATAGAGGTCAGTTGTGAATATCTGAATAAATAGAAGCATGCCAGACCGGTGCCTGCTGTCTTGCGGGTCGTAGGCTTTAGATAAACGCTAGAAGAGAAAATTGAAAATACAGAATGGCGGGGAAAGGGAAATCACCGCCGTATCTTCGTTTCTTTGTCAAATCTTGCTTTTTTAATTTAAGGAAATAGCGGAGCATACTTTTGTTACTCATCTTCACTTATGACTGACTGATCAGTCACGTTTAGTTATTATTTGCTGTAAAATATTTCATTGTTTTGATTTATTTCAACGTATAGGGCTCAGATACTGCTCGTCAGACTCCACGGAGACACTTCCTCGGCCCTAACGGACAACCATACTACGAGTACCAGCCCCCAGTAAGCTCAAGTCGAGGCTCAGCTTCAAGGAGACAGGCCAAGTCACAGGTGGTGATAGGAGGAGGAGCAACCTCGGGGAGACAGGCCACGTCCAACGTGAGAGTAGGCGGTCGATCCAGTGCCTCCAGTCCGCCTATCTCAGCGTACAGCCCGTCTGTCTCCAGCGGTAGGTGACCAAGCCTGGAAAGTTAAATTAATATCGACTTTCTTTCTTTCTTTCTTTGAAAACAAGCGTGCTATATTGTATCACATATTGGTACTCTTTGCTTCTTTCTTTAAAAACAAGCTAGGTTAAACGGAATGGCTGACTTATTCAGTCCTTACCTGGACTCCGTCCTGGTTTATGGTGTTTTTGTATGGGGGGGGGGGGGGAGGGGGGAATCACAGAGTGAATCTTCTGCTAAATCTATGATTTCACTAATGTGAACCCACAATATCAAGAAGAACATGGGGTCACCCAAACTAATTTAATGAGAAGGATGACGAGGGCTGCACATTTCCTTAAAACCTTCCTGCGCGAAATGAAGACTGGCATGATAAACTATTACGACACTAAAGTTCTAAAATTGTACTAAAGTTCTAAAGTACAAATTCGTTATCTCTTCTTCGTATGACACTAAAATGCATCTCTGTAGAAATGTGGAGATGTAGGGTATCTGAAACGTATGCTTTCGAAGGTGAATAACGATAACAATAATGTTTATAATCTTATAATTTCGATAACGTTTAGATAAACTTGAGGCAATATGTGACAGGGAAGACGAAGGCCTCTGTCCGATGTGGCAGTCAGCGAGACATGGCTGACATGCTATCGTCAGGCTTTACGGGCCATATTCCACCATATGCGGGACGTCTCCGTTGGTATTGCCAGTAATATGATTACCCTGGCTAACGGGATAGGGATCGCCATAGTCTTCATGGCAGTGGAATCTGCTAAAGAAGTATTGCATCCACCTACGTTTGAGCTGTATTCTGGGATTGACAGATAGCGGCTGTAATCTGCTTCTAGCCCAGAACGATGCTGTACCTCAACGTCTCCACCGCACTGGTTACAAAGAACACCATTTCGTAGTTCAGTGAAAGTAAAAACAACAACAACAACCAACGAAGCAGCTTCTTACATCCCTGTACACGAGTATACTATTTACTTATATTATATGGATGTAGTCTACTGTATTTATGGTGTTCATGATGAAATGATGTTTTATTTGTTCACAGGTTCAGTATCAAGAAGTCGAACATATAAATATCCATTTGGGCGAGAGCGTCTGCATTATGTGCAGGAACAGGGAAATGAAACGCAGGGATCCATCGAAAGCAGAAGCAGGAGCAGTACGCAAGATACGGTGCCAGGACAGCAAAGACAAAGCTCGGTCTACCGCTCGTCCAATCAGAGATCAGCTGAGAATTCTACTCAGTTATCCTCCAATCAACAGCCGAGTTACGACGCAGGCGACTCCCAAGAACAGGAGCTAAGGCGGAGACAGGAGGAAATGAGGCGGAGACGTGAAGAGGAGAGACGGAGGCAGGAGGAAGAAAGGAGAAGGTTAAGAGAGGAGAGGAGGAAGCAAGATGAGGAGAGGAGAAGGCAGTATTATGAGAGGCACCAGAGAGTGAACCAACAGCAATCACAAGCCACGGAAGTCAGCCAAGAGTCACGTCAGAACGTGACGCGAAGTCAGCGACCAGTACTAGAAGACAGCCACCGACAACAACAGCCAAGTCAGACAGCACTCATTCAGCAACAAGCAGCAGGTTATAATGCATCAAATCAGCAACGAGTAGCAGGTTATGATGCATCCAGTCAGCAACAAGCAGCAGGCTATAATGCATCTAATCAGCAACGATCAGCAGGTTATGATACATCAAATCAGCAACGAGTAGCAGGTTATGATGCATCAAGTCAGCAACAAGCAGCAGGCTATAATGCATCTAATCAGCAACGAGTAGCAGGTTATGATACATCAAATCAGCAACGATCAGCAGGTTATGATACATCAAATCAGCAACGAGTAGCAGGTTATAATGATTCGTCAAGTCAGCAGCGAGCAGCAGGCTATGATGCATCAAGTCAGCAACAAGCAGCAGGTTATAATGCAACTAGCCAGCGACGAGCAGCAGGTTACGATGCATCTAATCAGCAACGAGCAGCAGGCTATGATGCCTCAAGTCAGCAAAGACCAGTAAGTTCTGACTCTTCGAATCAGCAGCCGGCATCCAGAACAACAATGAGCCATCATTACGGACAACAAACATCCATAAATGAACAGTCCGGATCTTCTAGAAGTTCTGAACAACCCATTGGATCTTCAGCGAGACAGGATCAACAAGCACTGCAGGGCACGCTCCCAGCTGATCCACAACAAGGATCTGGAGCAAACATCTACACTCAGACGCAACGAGAAGGCCACAGCCAGGGGCATTACCAGCAGCCAGGACAAGCTGACCCTCGCTCACAGACGTCACAAAGAGTTAACTACCCTGGATACAGGTCGAGCAGCGAACACGTGGGTCAAGGTCAGGTTCAAGAACATCCTGAACCCGGGGCCAGCTTTGGCTCATCCTACGTCTACGATCAACTAGACAGCGCCTCGGTGAGTCTAAGAGCAAACAGATACAGAAACATTTTAAAATATTTTTTATGTACAGGAAACAGCGAGGCGTTCGTACGGTAAAGTAAGAGAACACAGTTTTGTAGGATTAGACCTCGAAAAAATCGTAGACAAAGCACTTTAGTGAGACGTGAGAGAAAGAAAAATCCCAGGTAATTCTCTTGTGGGGCTAGACGGCTGCTCGTCCTACAGGAGTCCGTGTTCGAATCCCAGGTAATTCTCTTGTGATTTTTCTTTCTCTCACGTCTCACTAAAGTGCTTTGTCTACGATTTTTTCGAGGTATAATCCTACAAGAACGTGAACATATGCAGCAGTTCAAGAGATGAAATCTTTATTTCTCTGAATAAAATACAAGATGTCCATAAATTATTCACCTGTCGTCCAGAAGTGAAGTGTAATGGAGTTACTGTATAGCAGTGTTTCCCAGGCTTGTTCGGGCTGCCCCCGCCCCCTATTCTCTCCCAAGCCACATACTCAACGCCCCCCCCCCCATTATTTAAAATATACTTAATGGTACACTGACCTATAAACTAGGATATGCATTAAACAACTAAAAACTTCAACTAGCAAACCAATTTATTTAACAATATGAAGGAGTACATTTATAACTCACCTACTGCGTTATTTTCTCAGCTTTTAATGTGATGGATGAGTTTCATGTTGGGACACAAGTTTCTCAATATCAGCTTGAAAAGAAAGTGCTAAGAGGGAAGATATAATTGACGACTGCTGTAAGACTGGTGCTAGTGATAGAGTAGATGCAGGTGCATGATTCAGTTTTACAGAAAGATATAAAGAAGAAAGTGGGCAGAAACAAGAGTGGCAGGAACCGAGATGAGCACATACAGGTGAAGAAAATACAACAATCCAATATTTCGGCAAAATCCTTTTTCAAGGATCGCATACAAAAACAGCACAACAGATAGAAACACGAAAAATAGATGAAAAACATAGACTTAGTGGGGTTTTCTTTTTAATCTAGTAGGAAAGATGGGCACTAAAGAAGAAAGCCATTACTGCCCCCGTCTGCTGCTTCGTTTTCCCTCAACTCCTCCTAAAGTCCCCTTTTTCTTCCACTGCCCCTCTACTGGCCTTTTTTCTTTCATCACTCCCTCCCCCTACCCCCCGGTCCTTTCCACTGCCTACTTTTGGGAAACACTTCCTTATGGTAACATCGACATCAGATTTTTTTTTTCGCGAGGTTGGCAACACTCTGTACCATCATGCATTGCTACAATAAAAAATGGCGATCGTGCAAGAAAAGACAAAATGTGCTTTCTTTTGGTTATGGGAAACTAAATCACCTGTAACAATTAAGATTCAAGAAGGGATCGGCCTGCTGAACAATTGTTGAGGATTTGGTTAAAACAATTTCAAGAAACTGCCAAAAGGGAACAGGTAGGCCAGGCGTTTCAAAAGATGAGTACTTTATGGACACCATGTACATCCCTGTATATCGGGGGAAAGGAAGTAACTGAGCGAAAGAGAAAATGTAACTGTTTTGACTAGCAAACCATGGTTATACAAATCTTATCCTGTCTTCATATAATGTTACAAAGACTAAGGCTGTTGTAGTACTATACCCTGGCTAGCGAGATGAGAGAGTCTATATGGTGGTGAAGATTGTTAAGAAGCCAGCTTTTTGGGGTTATCTATTGTAGTTCACACTAGCATGAGTTAGACGGAGGAAGGGGGGATTGGAGGGGGGCTTGGAGGGGAGGATGAATAGCAGCTGATGGTGAATTTCTAGGGTTCAAATCTCTGAAAATGTTTCTCTTTCATTGTTTAGAGTATTTATTTTAGTGGTCAGCTTCGATTTCTCTATGTAAAATTCATCATCATCATCAGCAGCAGCAGCAACAGCAGCAGCAGCAGCACCACCACCACCACTAACCCATATCATTATATCTCTCCATTGATCTCTAATTATTTCCATCGACTGACTTTATGGCCTTTCCGTTTAATTATCCATTACCTTCTCTTTCGATCTTCCTCTATAACTTAATATGGAACTGCCTGCGTTATTATACCATTTTTAAATAATCCTGTGTTCAGCATATAGTCAACAATGTTTATTGCCTCTCAGTATAGTTTGTATTTAAAAACTAAACAATTACCAGTAGCTTTCACAGATTTTTCTCATAGCTATCCGATAAATGATTTCAAAATGTTCTCAGAAAACCTGTACTAAGCATCGCCAATGACCTTTCTATACCTTCTTCTTCTTCTTCTTCGGCACAATGGCGATGATGCGTGGTGCCCTGATTTTTGCGATGCGCCTTCTGGCTGGGTACCTCCAACTTCAGCACCTTTACTTGCTAGGGTAGACTGTGGTCTTGCTCAGACTGCCATGAAGACAGTGGTGTAGGCTGGCCTGGCCATAAATTTTGTTTTCCAGCCTCTGCTGGCTGTACTTAACCCCCTTCTCCATGTCAGACGGCTTTAAGACAGTTCCATAGAGACACTCCGACTTGGGATGAAGAATCTGATGAGTGCTTCAACAATGTCAATTCCCCAGCCATCTATAGTCTGCTGGCTCTGTTTTTTTTTTTTTAACATCATTCTGATAGTAGTTGCTGTAAAGACTCATAGGCTTATCACGTCCTGGATTCATTGGGTTCACATCAGATTTTCCTCATCCCTACCGGCGATCTCCTTGTCCCCATCCATCCACCAACCTGACGTTACATTTTACAAAAATAACAATTTACAGTTAGTGTTAATTGGTACAAATTTCTGGGCTACAGAAGCAGGTCAGAGTTTTTAAGCAAACAGATCTATGTTCCTTGTCTCACAAAGACTAAGTTAAGATAAGTGTGTTCTTAACATAGTTGTTCCCAGTGGACCTTTCGATATAAATCAGAATCCGCATTCCCTCTTTCGCCCGTTGTAGCCACTGTCTGCCTAGTTTCCTCAGAGAGAGCGAATCGCAGATGAGTTTCCTTGTGTGTTTACTTTATCTTTTCTGTTGCCCTTGGTAAAAGCAATTTTGCCTAAAAATTGTTGTTTTTCATAAGCGTTTCAGTGTTATTACTCCGTATTGCTAACTTTTCGTTCGTTCGTTCGTTCGTTCCTTCGTTCCTTCCTTCACCTACCTTCTTTGGTAAATTTACGCCATAGACACATTCGCCTAATTCTTTTTTTTTTCTTTAAACAGGCCTGTCCAGAAACTGGCATAGATCTTCGCATAAACGGCTTGGACTGTCAGCAGGCAGTTCTCCAGTATGGCGCTTACCTGTGCTACACACACGAGTACACATCCAAGCAATGTTGCGAGGTGTGTGCACAGAGAAAGCAGCCTTCAAGAACGGGTGAGAAATTCTGAAGGCGTTGATGCCAGGAATAACAGAATTCCGCTCCTGTGTCTGTCTGTATTTGTTGTTGCTGTTGTTATCGTTGGTTATTTAGTTCCAGATACAGCAAGCGGTTTAGCAAATTCTCAACCGTCGTTCATGCCCCAGGCCAGCTACCTTAGTCATGAGCTCCGGGGTAGAAATGAGAGAGATGGCAGGAAGGAAGGATGTGAGACAACATGGCAGAAACAGCAGGAGGTCAAATAGTAGGGAATTTAAAAGCACGAGCAGAATTTTAGAATGAAATAAACAGACCTGTTGAAGTACTATCTCTGGTCCATGCCAACTAGGCGTTGGTCGTCAGTGATTTCCACAACCATCTATCCTGTGTATAAGATTGTGTTGGACTGTTCTCCATGCCGCTCTTTAAGTCCGGCAAGTATCTTGTCTCTTTGTCTTCCTCTGTCCTCTTCTCCCACCAATTCTCGCGTTGTCACAAGCGGTATTAGTCTGGCTCTTCTCAAAATATGTCCTACAAATTTGGATTGTCGTGTTCTGAATTTTGCCATAATTTCTCTCTTGTCCCCAGCCTCACTTAGAACCTCTTCAATTGTTTTCGTTGGCTGTCCATGGCATTTCCATCATTCTTCTTAGGAAGCATATTTCCGCTGCTTCCAGTATATCTTGAATGCTCCTGGTTACTGTCTATGCTTCAAGAACAGGCTGTAGTAATAACTCGTTTGTTCCACATTCAACCAAACGAAACTGGACTTTATGGCGCTGGCGTTTGTTCCGTCGACGTTTGGGCTGCGGAACTGTTGACTCGGGGAGTTTTGGCGTCTTGAAGTTTGGACGTTATTCAAATAATCGCCAGACTGGTCATTCTTCACTTCAAATTTATTATAGCAAAATCACCAGAAAGATGGTCCGTCTACTTAGGACAGGTGTTATCAATCACTCTGAGATGATGTAGATGCTGAAGAGGAGATCGAAGCACCTAAGGAGATGCCAGGAGCACAAAGAAAACCACGGTGTCACGCAATCCCGCTTCTGAGACCCACCAAGAATACAGGCTCAAGCCCTGCGATACTCTGAACCTCTTATGGTCCTCTCGGGGATCTCGTGTGGTCCTTTCGGGGACCACACGGGAGACCACGGGCCTTAACGAGGACCACAGGCGTAAATTCAGTAGGATCACAGGGCGGTCTTGGTGGTAGAAGCGAACGAAGAAGAAGAAGAAGAGTCTGTTAGAAATGGTGTTGTTTAGTGAAATAGATGTAGAATAGAGTGTATTAGGATGTTCTGATGGCGACAATAGTCTGCCGGGAACATATATTATATCGTGGAGTGTCCAGTCTTGTGTCCATGGATTTTGTTGATGCCTTTTGTCGTTCTCGTCATATCGCTCATCGACTCATCGTCACCAAGTGCTTCATTAAAGTCATTTCTACCGTAAAGTTGCTGCTTCTATATTACTGTTTCCACTGAGAGAGAATGAACCTGGGAGCAAGTAAGTCTGTGAAGTGAATAACAAAACAGACGCAAAACAACGTAGAATAGTCGTAGATTAAATGAGATAAAATATTAACAGTAATTGATAAAGTCAACACTTGTCGTTGTAAGCAGAAAGAATATTATTCCAGTGGATACTAGTGGAAATTTACAGAGAGATGAGCAACAAGTTTACATTCTACACATAGAAGATGGAATCCCAGAGGATACTGCCTTAAATGGACATCACTTCTTCTTCTTCGTCTTGCGTCAGACATAAACACCAATTTCTGTTACAAATGCTGCAGCTCATCTCTGGGGTTCTCAGTTTCGCCGTAGAGTTTCTCCCGTTGGGTGCTGAGTTCTGGCCATGTCCTTTTGCCTTGGTGAGTTGTGTAACTGACATCTCTGGAGGATGTGATGTGGTGTCTGTTGCTCTTTGCTGCAGGCTTTTGCAGCTTCTGGCATAGATGGTGTCACAACCTGCGGTGTCCAGATCTCAGTCAGGAGATTACCGGACAGCATTTAGGTAGTTAAAAAAGAAATGCTTTATCTTATTCATGTTTTTTTCTAGGAGTATCCCACAGGAGATTTGCTGGTTGTACGTTATGTCTTGTTTACACCGGCAGGATGTGAGTACGGCGACCACGCTGAGCTTTGCTCAACCATCACAGCTTCTGACTGCTACGATCTCAGGAACCTCCATTCGTGCTGTGAGACCTGCCAGAGGTTTAGGCGGAACAGTTAAGTATTCGTTGACCTTGACTGACGTCACATTATCCTATGCAAATTTTGCCATCATCAGCATCATCATCCTCATCATCCCACAGTTTATATTTACCATTTCATAATACAGATAATCAACAGATTCATTTTAGCGTGTGAGTGTGGTTACTTATCAGAAATGAACACTGACCTCATTGGCGTTTCATAGTTTCTTGGTTTCTCTCCGTGTGCCTTGAAATATGTTGCTGCTTTTTTGTTTATATTATAAATTTAATGGCTTCTGTATTCTTATCTGCAGACCACAACTAATCAATGTTTGAATGCTCATTAAAACCATCAGTAGGACTCAGTGCAAAGATGCTTAACAAAGGGAAGCTGCTTAAGCTTGCTTGAAAGTTTAGTGATTAAAAGTCTAGCGTGTCTCGAGAGGTCAGAGGTCAAGGGTGAAGACCCGAACTGAGAAGAGAGAGAGAGAGAGAGAGAGAGAGAGAGAGAGAGAGAGAAAATTACTGAGGCTGTAACGTATAGCAAGGTTCTCGCTGATTGTTTGTTTGTTTCTTTCTTTCTTTCTATGAAAACAAGGAGTGTTATTTTGTTATAATTTCTTTCTTTTCCTTTCTTTCTTTCTTCTTTCTTTCTTTCTTTCTTTCTTTCTATGAAGACAGCGGGTTATATTGTCACCACCTGTTGGTACTGTTCCACACTTGTTTGTTTGTTTGTTTGTTTATTTGTTTCTATGAAGACAGTTACGTTATACTGTGATTTATTTATAACTATCTTCTAGATTTCCAAACGTAGGGGCTTCCCTCCTTCAGAATAGGCCTGAGTGGCGCCCTGATGAGTGGCGACCAGGTTAATGCTGCGTAGGACATATCGGGTGTCCCATCCAAAAACTCACAGCCAGACTGGAAACACTGTGACCGATCATGTCAATCAAAGGTTTTGGTAAAAAGACACCCTCAGACAAAACACACACAAAATCCTTGAAAGACACTGTTCAGTAAGAGCGTTGCTCGGAGCTTGTGCAAACAGCTAAAACTGTCCCTCCTCTACAGCGTCTTCTAAGTATGAAAAGAGTGGTTATCATTAGAGAAGTTCATTTATGAAAACTCCGTTAAAAGTTCACGTTATTATGTTAACATTTCAGGTTCTGCTGTTAAAAGTCTACGCTATTTAGTTCCCATCGTCAGCGCAATAAACAAACCCAAACGTACACATCAGTCATTTGCATGTCCCTTGCGGAACTTTGCCTCCTTAACAGCTCTCCTGTAGGCCTCTCGGTTGTGAGCAAGATGGCCTGCTGCTGATGCGTCCATTCGCAGATTATCAACGATGTCTTGCAGCCATCTTCGCCTTGGTCTTCCTCTCTTTCTTTTTCCCATTATATACCCTTCCAAGACGGTCTTCTCTATAAATTATCACGACGTTTTATGTGTCCAAAATATTTAAGTTTTCTCTGCCATATATGATCCTGTCATACAAACCTCCGAGCGAAGATCTGGCCCAAGGGGCGAGGAACTGGAAGAAAAGATATGGGGGCTCCCACTCAAGCCTGGAGATGACCGCAGACTTCCTCAAGGCAACTGGGCTGCGGGTATAGCAGCATGACCAGCCAACACTGGGAAGGCGGAAGAAGAAGAAGAGAGAGAGGCGCATCCAATCATCCATACATAAGAAAAAAAGAAACTTTTAATTACCATCTGTTTTAGAGGACTGATAAGAAGGGGGTGATTGTCTGAAAAATCCAGGCGTCCTGTTTTGTTTTTTCAAATAAATATTTCATGAAACAATTATCCATAGGGTAACCACAATAAACATGATAAACGTAAATGGTACTGTATACACAATGCACTGATAAACGTAAATGGTACTGTATAAACAATGCACTGATAAACGTAAATGGTACTGTATAAACAATGCACTGATAAACGTAAATGGTACTGTATTCACAATGCACTGATAAACGTAAATGGTACTGTATACACAATGCACTGATAAACGTAAATGGTACTGTATACACAATGCACTGATAAACGTAAATGGTACTGTATATACAATGCACACTATCTGTAGGAAAGAATGATATTTTGTGTCAGTATTTCTTACAAGGAGAATATTTTAAAAAGAGCTAAGTGCTTACGTTTTCATCTATTTTTTTTTCATGTATTTTATATTTTGCAGGTTTTTTAAAATGTCATCCTTGAAAAAAAGGCTTTTGCCGAAATATTGGATTGTTGTACGTTCTTCATTTTACTTCTTGTTTACTTTATGTCATTCTTGTTCCTGCCAAATTTTCTCACTTTTCTATCTTTTTGTAGAACTGAACAATACTCCTCAATGTTATCTTTATTACCAGAACCTGGTTTACCTCAGTCGTCATCTCTCTTATCTCCTCATGATAACAGTGACTTATCTTTAGAATAAACTACCTGAAGAAGGGAGCCTTAAGTAGAGGCCTGGTGAAAGGCTAAAATATTAAATAAAAATGTAGGCTTGGGTTTCATCTTTTCCGAGAAAATTACCAGCTTCTGCTTTCTTCCTTGTTCGCTGGGTAACTTTTATAACAGCTGTGGGAGATGACAAGAGAGATAACCATCACTGCACAAGGGAGATAACAGTTACACTTACCTGGAATTATTTTCCGGATGTTTACATTTCTTATCTGGAAAAGAAAAGATCTTTGTCTGATAACACGCTGACTGACGCTTATCGCTGTGAAAAGCTCGTAAAAAGCAGTGACACATACTGAGATTTCGTATACTGGAAATATATGGGGACGCTGCAGAAACCCGTCTTGTCACATTTCACTTATCGTTATTCTCCAGTCATTCCGTCATCATTTCCTGGTCATTTTATGTCATTCTCCAGTCATGTCATCATCATTTCCCAGTAATGTTATCACCATTTCCCAGTTTTTTTTAATCGTCATAATCTTGTCCTTTTATCATTATTCTCTAGCCAGTTTGTCATCATTGTACAATCATTTCATTATCATTTTCAGTCACTTTATGTCATTCTCCAATCATTTTGTTATCATTTTAAAGTTATTTTAGCAATCAGATAATCTTTTAGAAGTCATCTCATGTTAAACTCCAGTCATATTTTTATCATTCTCCAATCATTTTTTTACCATTCTCAAATCATCATTCTCTAATCATTTTATGACTCTCCGGTAATTTTATTCGCTAGTCATTTTGTTACAATTTTTCGGTCATTAAATGTCATTGTCCTGTCATTTTATCTTTATTCTTCAGTTATTTTATCATCATTCTCAGTTATTTTATCGTCATTCTCAGCTATTTTATCATCATTATCAGTTATTTTATCATCATTCTCCGGTAATTTTTATAATCAGCCTCTAATCATCTGAAAATCAATATCCAGTCATTTATCCATATATTTATTTTCATTTTCTAGGCACGGTCAATTGTGTTATAATTTCCCTTTTCAGTTATGTCAAGAATTATCATCTAATTTTCTGTAGTAGATATTTTAGTATAGTGAAAAACCTAACATTGTTATTTTTAGTAACATCACAGCAATTTTACATCAGTATCGTGGTTACCTTTGCATCAGTATCGTGTTGAGTAACTTCTGTATCGATCTTCAGAACATCAGTATCACGGCAGTTTTACACTGGTATCGTTATTGACTAACGCCAGTATCAAAGACTGTATTCATCATCGTTACTTTCAGACATGCCTGCTGGCTGCGAGTACGGTGATATGTCTATCAGGTGTGAGAACGTAAGGCAGAATCCTGGACTCTGCTACGTGCCAGACAATCAGAGGTTATGCTGTGAAACCTGCAGTCAAATTAGGAGCACGGCAAGCCCAGGTACGCTATATCCGGGGCTGTACACAATTTGTGACCCGTGTTTGTTTACTGAACGCTAGAGTGGCGTAGTGGACAGTGCACTCGTTTCTCACGAGAGGTTTGTGGTTCAAATCTGACTGGAGTCACCTCCCAGTCGTAGAAATTGTTGCCTTGTCTTGTCTCCTCTTCTAATCTCCCTGGAACTATGGGCTGCTTTTTTTGCAGCTAATGCGGTGAAGATGTTGAGGTATAGCATCGTGTCAGATTGTGAGCAGGTTATGGTGGATATTTTTGTTTCGACCTCCGAGTGCAGATAGAAAGCAAGGGATGTGCAGTACTTCTTTAGAAGACTTCACCGTTGTGGAGGCTATGGCCATCCCTGCCCCTTAGGCAAACTAGGCCGATTAATGGGGGGGGGGGGAGTACTAACGGAGAGGTGGGACGGGGTCTTGGTCAGCTATGGTTCGCCAACCCTATCATGTCAGCTATGTTTCGCCAGCTCTATCATGTCAGCTATGTTTCGCCAGCTCTATCATGTCAGCTATGTTTCGCCAGCTCTATCATGTCAGCTATGGTTCGCCAGCTCTATCATGTCAGCTATGGTTCGCCAACCCTATCATGTCAGCTATGGTTCGCCAACCCTATCATGTCAGCTATGGTTCGCCAGCGCTATCATGTCAGCTATGGTTCGTCAACCCTATCATGTCAGCTATGGTTCGCCAACCCTATTATGTCAGCTATGGTTCGCCAACCCTATCATGTCAGCTATGGTTCGCCAACCCTATCATGTCAGCTATGGTTCGCCAACCCTATCATGTCAACTATGGTTCGCCAACCCTATCATGTCAGCTATGGTTCGCCAACCCTATCATGTCAGCTATGGTTCGCTAACCCTATCATGTCAGCTATGGTTCGCCAACCCTATCATGTCAGCTATGGTTCGCCAACCCTATCATGTCAGCTATGGTTCGCCAACCCTATCATGTCAGCTATGGTTCGCCAACCCTATCATGTCAGCTATGGGTCGCTGACTGTCGAAACGGACAGGGTCTTCAAAACAAAAGTGGGAACATCTTTACCAATTAACGAGCACATATAACATCGAACTGACTGTGAATCATATGTTTCTGAATAAAGAAGATGTTCTTGATTAATACCGACTTTATCTTCATACACATTCAGATTTCTACTGTTTGGATTAGGTTTCACAAAACACTGCCACTTCACTAAATCTAGAGCAAGTCCAATGAAAATGTTTTCTACATTATTTATTTAATTCCGACAAATAAGTTCAAGATGTATTGTCCATTACGTCGCTTGGATTGAAACACTTAATCATGTGTTCACAATATCAAATTCTATCATATTCTACATGCAGCATTTCTCAATTTCTCAAATTCACAATATTCTACACTTGATACGAGAACATTTCCTCCTATCTCAGTAAAACCACGTCTATCTCGTCTAAAATCACTGTACTCAAAGTTTCAAAACTGTCAATTCTTCTTAATCACTTGAATCACTTGAAAACAATCTTCCGTCTAAAACTACTTCTGATTTTATATCGTCTCGTCCTATTTCTTCTCTTGTCTGTCTTCTGATTTCTTCTGACGGTCTTCCTCTATCGCAATGTACTAACCAAAGTCTATTTCCCTCTTCTCTAGACTTTTGTTCTTATCTCTCATCTTATGGCTTCTCGGCTGTTCTGGTTGGACTTTCTTTCTTCACTCTTGACTGTCCATGCGCACTGCCAGTCCTTCTTGCAGTTCTGGTCAGTCGCTACTTGCCGGACCGACGGTGTTCTGACGATCTCTCTCCTCTGTCTCCTCTCTCTTCTACTTCCGTACTTCTTGGTTTCCTCTTGTACTTCCGCACTTCTTCCATTTTTTCCTGTCTCTCTGCTCGCCTTTTTATCTTCAAGCCCAGCTTGATGGATTAACCAATAAGTATTTTGGCTCCACCCTTCAGATGTCCACTGGTTCCCATGAGCGTTCTGATTGTCCGTCATTCAAACTGCCCCGTGACTTATCTCTCGTAAGTCAGTTGTCCAATAGGCCACGCCTCTATATATTTAATTGGTCAGCTGGCCGAGTTGGTCACTCCTTTATTTAAAAACCGTGTGCAATAGCGTCATAAAAGCGTGTCAGTCTGCCCCAGTCTCATCTACGCACTTGTTATTTACCTAAGTCATTATCTTGCTCTTTCATGTCGGAGGTTTTATTGTGTCCTTGCTTTTCATTGTGTCGGCCTTTTCTATTCGTCTTTTCTGTTTTGTTTACACGAGTAAACGTCCAGTCACCGCTTTGTTATCACTAGACCATCCTACTTTTTGGCGTCCTACCTTTGTATTACCTATATCTCAGCGTCACTGAGTCTTGTCTTTTTCTATTCATTATTTTCACTGTTTACTTTTGCCCTTGTCTTGTTCTAGTGTCATGGAAGTATACCTTTCTCTTCCTTTCCTACCCACTTTTCTCTGTCGCTATTCGATGTTACTATTTTGTTTACAGTATATTTTCATAATCATATTCATTAATAATACTAATAACAACTATAATCATTACTTACAAGACTATGCTACACACACGGTTATTTCGGTTACACCTTAATCATACAAAAAACGTACAGGACAAAGAGATAGGGAAAGAAGAGAAAATAGCAATGTATATCATTCATGTGAGCTTATATTTTATCTCATTTCCCTGTTTCTTTGACCTGTACAATTTTGTATGATTGAGTGTAAACCAAGACGTTACAACTGTGTGGTCTCTAGCTAATAAAGCTGTTCCTACTTTTGTTTTAAATAGTGTTAACACCTTGTTATCACAGTTTTACTCCAGTGGCTTTGTGTGCATTTGTATATTTAGTCATATATAGAAACTTACACCCAAAAACTATTTAGCTGTAGAAATTGATACCTGACTCCTTCTGGACCTGGGGAAGGAAAAGCGACTAGATCTGATGCTGACATCGTCAACCTCTAGTCTGCTGCCAGGTCAAGGGAAAATATGGCCAAACACCATATCCTCAATAGTTGGACAGGGATACTTGAACCTTAATCTGACCAGCCCGTGTCATTTTATTGTCTTCTCCCATTTTTTGAGCTGATCAATTGGCTACATGAATACTGGCAACAGAAGATTAGAGAGGAGTATCGGAAAAAGTAGGTTTCTAGATTGATAACTACAAATGGAAGTTGAGACTCAATGAACTCTGGGGATTCTTCATTATACTGTCTTCATCTCGTTTATTTACTATTATGACACTGTGCTTGTAAGTTGCTTTTGGTGTTCTTTTCAGCTTCATGGTACTGTTTGAGTCTAGTTCTTTGATCAATCCATGTATTAATTTGTTGCTATTTCTCATCTACAGTGAGTGCTCTGATACTGCCTTTATCTTCTGTCATGATCCTCTCGCCATCTACTTTCATGATGTTTGCCTTCATCTTCTATCATGATACAGCCTTTATCTGCTGTCAGGATCCTCTCGCCATCTACTTTCATGATGTTTGCCTTCATCTTCTATCATGATACAGCCTTTATCTACTGTGATGATCCTCTCGCCATCTACTTTCATGATGTTTGCCTTCATCCCCTATCATGATACAGCCTTTATCTGCTGTCAAGATCCTCTCGTCAACTACTTTCATGATGTTTGCCTTCATCTTCTATCACGATACTGCCCTCGTGTGCTATCATGCTGCTGCTATCATGTACCTTTCCGATGACGCCCTCATACTACAATCGCCAGCCATCTTCCTCAATTTTAAATGTTGCTTTTCTTATCTCCTGTTAACAATTATATCATCATTTACAGCCACGATACCGTCCTCATCTATTATCATATTACCATAATGATGATTCTCACGTCCATTCGTCAACTTCAGTTTAATAGAGCCTCTCTTAAAACTTCCTCATGACTCTTCCATAGCTGTTACCATTCTCAGCTGTCCAGTCTTCTCTTCCAAGGATGTCCCTGGGGAGACTACAACTCGAACCTGTGTCAGCTGTTTGATGAGAACACCAGCAACGTCCGCATCAACTGCTACTCTCAGCAGAGGAGGAAGCTCTGCTGTCAGACGTGCGAAAGGCTCAGACAGTGGATGCCAAACGATGTGCCTGCAGGTAAGCTTTGTCAAAAGATGTGCCTTGCAAGTGAGCTTGTCAAACGATGTGGCTGCAGGTAAGCTTGTTAAACGATGTGCTTGCAGGTAAGCTTGTCAAACGATGTGCCTGCAGGTAAGCTAGTCAAACGATGTGCCTGCAGGTAAGCTTGTCAAACGATGTGCCTGCAGTTAAGCTTGTCAAACGATGTGCCTGCAGGTAAGCTAGTCAAACGATGTGCCTGCAGGTAAGCTTGTCAAACGATGTGCCTGCAGTTAAGCTTGTCAAACGATGTGCCTGCAGGTAAGCTTGCCAAAAGATGTGCCCGCATGTAAGATTATCAAACTATGTGCCTGCAGGTAAACTTGCCAAGCGATAGGCCTGCAGGTGAGCTTGTCAAACGATGTGTCTACAGGTAAGCTTATCAAACTATGTGCCTGCAGGTGAGCTTGTCAAACGATGTGCTTGCAGGTGAGCTTGTCAAACGATGTGTCTGCAGGTGAGCTTGTCAAATGATGTATTTGCAGGTAAGCTTGTCAAACGATGTGTCTGCAGGTGAGCTCATCAAGTCAGTCAGGTAGTGGACAATTTGTCAGATTAGGCTTGGCCTCGTTGTGAGTCGCTCAGACATAAGACATACTGGGAAAACAAAGCGTCACATTCACTTTCTACTCTCTATCAACGATTTTGAAGATATACCAATGAACCTGTGTAAGAATTTTATTATGTATATCTTACAATGAAGATTGTTATAAATTAATGCATGACATTAACTCATTCTAATTTGTTATTGTTTGCAAATTGGGTTTCTAAATACTAGATTAGTTGAGACTTAATTGTTTTTATTCTTTTATTTCCCTTCCTCCCACCCTCAGTCCTTCTCTCTCCCTCTCTCTCTCTCCCGCTCTCTCGTGCAACTGTTTTGTTATTTTACATTTTATTCATTCTTTTTATAATTTGTATACCTTTGTTAAACAGAATGATTGGAAAGAGTGACTGATAGAAGGCAAAGTGCAGAATTTTATACGGACCTGCATGCCCAGTTCTTCAACCGTTCCAAATAAAGTTGAATATCTACCTGCCTGCCTGTCTGCCTGCCTGCCTACCTGCCTGTCTGTCTGTCTGTCTCTTATGAAATTAAATTAAAGTTGGTTTTCTCATAACTGATTTTATATTCACACAACGTTTGGCTGTCTTCGACGCAGCAGTCCTTTTTTAAACAAGATTCCCTTCCGTAAACAAACTTTATACCCTACAGTCTTGTGGATTACGGTCAGTACTATAAATGAGTTCCTGGTCTGTGATCCAAACATCACTTGGGTCTCAAAAACAAAAAAAAAAACCCAACTTTTACACGAAAAACTTTACCCTTGCCATAATTCGGGTCTAAAAAAAACCCAACTCTTACACGAAAAACTTTACACTTGCCATAATTCGGGTCTAAAAAAAAACCCAACTCTTACAGGAAAAACTTTACCCTTGCCATAATTCTCTATTCTCTTCAGATTGCCAGTACGGGGACAGGCCAGTTATCTTCACCACAAATCAGTTTGGACGGCTGAACTGTTCGAATCTGTTCTCCTATTTCACTATCGACGAGTGCCGGACAAACCAGGCCGTGTCCGTCAACTGCTGCCATACATGTCACAGGCTGCTGAACAGTCGCGGGTGATAGTTTTCCTGACACAAAGCTCATGAAGTGAATGTAAAAAGAGAAAAAAAATGTGACGATGTCGATTGACAGCGATGGAAATGTTTAGATCTTTTGTGCGAATGTTTAACCTTTTTTTTTTTTTTTGTTCCGGTAATTAGAAATACCTTAAAGTTTAAAAAAAAAAAAAAAAGAAATTCTGACCACCTCTGTGTGCCGTAAAAATTAGATTAGCGATATGTAGTT
Source organism: Achatina immaculata (assembly GCA_009760885.1). Lineage (NCBI taxonomy): Eukaryota > Metazoa > Mollusca > Gastropoda > Stylommatophora > Achatinidae > Lissachatina > Lissachatina immaculata. The sequence goes on from CM019713.1 coordinate 3,352,241, forward strand.
TCCTCAATGTTTGTTCTTTTAATACAATGTTTTTTTTTTTTTACATTTTATATTACAATGAATGAAGGTGTATGTTCTACAATTTATATTACAGTGAGTGAAGGAATATGTATTCAGTTTTTTAGTGATGTGGTTATCAAATAATGCTTTTTGACACTGAAGACGATCTTACGTATATAGTACATTTTTAAAAATGGGGAACTTTTTTTTTCCAGTGAAATTTTATTAAATTAAGGCGGAGTTTAACGTTTCAAGTTTCCTGATTGATTCATCCATCTCTGAGGACAAAAAAAATGTTCTTATAGAAAATTAAAGCTATGAAAGACATCATCCATGTTGGAACAATTTTGTTTTTCATGTTAGAACAATCTTTTAATGCTAGAACAAACCAATGCAATAATGTAGCTAGTGCAGTGGACGCTTTCTGGCACACTGGTTATCCTGGATGTCATTTTTATTTTAAAATTGCTCCCTTATTTAAGTTTCGGTCCCATTAAAAGAAAATATAAATGATAATCTGGTGCATGAGCAGATAAGAAACCTAGATGAATTACTTTTCCTGTTTGAATTTGATACTGTACTTTACTTTTTAACTCGAGACACTAGTTCTAGAAACAAAACTTGGCACTTAGCAACAGGACTGTCAAATAAAGTTGGAGAAAAGCTACAGGCCTGTCTCATAAAACTGGAGATAAGGTACAGAGCTGTCTCATAAAACTGAAGAAAAGTTTGACTTCGTTCATGCGATATGATTGGAGTCCACAGATAATATCAAAATACTTCAAATGCAGAAGAGCAAGGGAAGGCGGGAAATGTGAACTCTAGCAAACTGTAACATTATAACTCTATCAGTGTTGTATTCCCAAATCCTTATTGGTTTTATAATGTTTTATAATTCTGCTGGTTTCAGTGTGTACTCCTGGTTTTCTTAACCGTGTCACATTCTCATTTTTAACGTCGCTTTTGCTCCAAAACAACATTGGTACGGTTAGTAGATATTGCACACTTATGCGAGTACTGCTCAGAACGATGTTTAGACAGTCTAAACAAAATGGAAAGTAGTACATATCTAACCCAACCCATATTAAACAAAAAAAAAATTATATAGTTACTTCCTTCCAGTTTCTTTCTACCAAAATTTCTCAACAAAATTTATTCTGTCGTAGCAAGGGAAATAATTCGGGCGTGAAAGAGTTAATATTGCGGTCTCACTGTGTTCTGTTTTTATCATTGACTTAACGAAGACGAAAAGTCGAAGCGTCAGCTATATTATTTTTGTTCTGCAACATA